>OW119933.1:103442005-103563436 GCA_933210815.1 Meta bourneti
AAAGTTTAGTTACAAATTGCGCCGATAGATGGCACTGCATATCGCAAACGAAAGAGCTGGAGGAGGCTATTTTTCAAGCTTGTATGTCGATTTCCGGTGACACACTACGGAGTCACTGGCAATTTCATTCTTCGTTTGAGACATAGGGCACATAATCCATAGGTATATGCACCTGAAAATACGAAAACATCAGACTTGACTTTTTCCATCTAGAATAAGAATGTTTTAATAATTTGTCCTCATTATAAAATTGAAATGTACCATTCCATTATTCATTCAAATTCTCTTGCATTTTTCGACCATGATCTGAATCAATGATTACTTTCACAGCCAGTTTTTCATAAAATACTCTCAACTGCTCAGGATTTGATTTTTTCTTGTTTTGTTATAGAACACATGATCTTGCAAAACAGGTATCAAAGCAGTCAAATGTCTAGCTTCTCAGGCAGAAGGGACCCATTGCAGTTTGTAAACCTCTGAGCCAGGTCAGATTTTGGGAAGAATTTAAGCAGTTCGAATACTACGAAATAGTAGATGCATAAAAAATGAGGAAAAGGCTCGAGATTGCCTTTTAAATAGGAGCATCAAGTCCTAGGGCTCCCTCAAGCATAAAGGAAAAATTTAAGTAATATACAGATGATATTGTCATCACCGAGTCAAAACAACAGATCTGTAATTTTATATTCTCATCCAAATGCTTTTTCTAGACTTATTTGCTGTTTTATACTATGCTAAAGGCACAAGTTCTAATTCGTAGCCATAACACCAAAAAATGCCTCAATTTCACCATAACATTATTTTTCCTTCAGCATAGAATCTTTAAACATGTTTAACTCCAAAACAATGATTTTGCAGATTTGTCATGGTGCCAATGATATGGGTATCCGCTACTTTCCTCATTTGGTTTCTGGCCGGTATATGAGGAGATGGGTGCCAAGTTCTAAGGCCCCAAACATAAGGATGGTGGTAGTTGAATTTTTGTCGCACTAGAGAAGCACAATGAACTATTGGCAACGGTCTGGATCAGTCCCGAAGAAAAAATCCCATGTAATGGTAATATCGCACTGAGCAACACAATGGGCGATTGGCGAATGTCCGGGATCAATCACGAAGGGAAAGGATATCTGAGGACAGCACCTTGTAATTTTGAACTATGGTCAGATGACATGTTCAACACCTGAGTTGGCTCCCCACTCTCCAAACTTCCACACTATGCCAACGTGAGGACATTTGGGGCCATGGCAGATTTAACGTGCACCTGCCCCATGTACATGATGGTCTTTGGTTGGACCAAATTTCGAACTCGCAACTCTCCGAATGCTAATCCGCTACTCTTCCAACCTGACTACCGCAGCCCTGAACAACACCTCATAATTTTGAACCACTGTTAGATGCAGTGGTCAACACCTGAATGTGGAGACATTTGAAGCTATGACAGATTCAACATGCACCAGCCTCCACATATACAACAGTCTTCCTTTGGACTAAGATAAGGGATACAAACATAAGGGGGATAAATATTATAAGTATAGAGACAACATTGGTAATGATCTATATGAACAAAATAAATTCTGAAAACATCTGAAGCAACTGGCCACGACAAATAATTTCCCCAAATTAATGCTGCTGTCTTCAAAACATTGCAGATTTTTTATTACAAATCAGTTTGATAAGCAATGTAAGACAGAGGAAAATTGTTGGACGATCAACGAGTTTAATGTAATTTCTATATTGTAGAGTGGAGGTCTAGGGTTGTATATTGCTGTATTGGTCTAGGATGTATATTGATGGTTTAGAATTTTTACGCTTTAGTTTATTGACAGTAATATGAATCGATAAATGGATGTAGATCTTATATACAAGGGGACAACAAAAAAGCACCCCTTCTTGGTCTTGTGACTATATGGAATATCACGTGAAATATGGTTTAAAGGCATACAATATCCCCACCTACCTTTTACAGAAGATGTTGAAAATTATTTCAAATACCTCTGCTCGTCTCGTTGCAGCGTATTTTGGGACTCTCGTTGCAACTCACTGACAACAATGTTCCGTATAACAACCGGGATGTATTCTTTCAGTTCGTCTATTGTCTTGGGATTATTGGCATACATTCCTTTCTGAATTTCCCTACAGGTAAAAATCACATCAACAGGTCTAAAAAATAGGCCACAGCCTTTTGCTCAGTCCTTCAGTGAAGTCCTCATGGATTTGAGTTAGGCATTCATCATATGTGTGGCAAGTCACTCCGTCCTGTTAGAAGTAGTATTCTAGTTCCTTAGACGTGAGCTGTGCATAGAAAGATTTGCATTGGCTGCTTTGTCATGACCTACCCTGTGTTATATAGATATTTTAGAAATGAATCTAAAAAAAATTTGTGGAAGAAAATGTTGATAATACAGAATTGAAGGACAGATTCTTGTAGAAAGAAGACAATGCGAAAATTAGAATTTTGATTACAAAAGCCTCAAAAGCCCGCTGTGCTAATGACCTGCAAGTTTTACGTAGCACAGGTTTGATTCCTCTTCTGTGTCAGTCATACTGTCCTTTTGTGTGTATATCCTTTATTTGATGTTGTCTCTCTTAGGTTTGCACAGCTTTGCCAAATATTACCCTTGCCCCATAAAACCCCAATCAACCAACCAATGAGAACCTCTTATAATTGAATTCCTAACATACGAGTAATATATCAGAATTAGAAATGTACAAGTTTTTCAATTTTCTTTAAGCAGGGTTTGATTTGCTCAGTGTGTCAGCATCAGTGGTCAATTTATGTATCATAGCCCATTAAATTGTTTTATATTTAGGCTGAAAAAGGATTGTGTTTGTATAGTTGATGTCGTTTTATTGTTTATTAAATCTCCAAATTTTGCAGATGAGATTTTATTTTGGTATGTGTGCATATGTTCAATTCAGGATTTTTTTATATATGTATCTATTTTACTTATAAGCTTTATGTTCAAGGCTCTGAAGATTTCATACAATTAATCTATTTTGTTTCTTTTCCTATCTTGTGAAACCCCTAAAAGAAATAAAAAGCACCCAATATGAGTAAAATAATAATTGAATCGAGATTAGCTCATGAATTATGTGCTATTATCACAGGTATAGACAGTCCTACTACTGTGGCAATGAATGTTTTCATAAGTTTATTGATTCAATTGCGAATTTTAATTGTTTCTTTGAATCCATAGATTTCAAGAACTTTATTATATTATATACAGAACATTTTTTGATTACTCATTTTCCTTACAATTTAGAACAGAAATATCCAACTGTGACCTTCATACGAATGCAAAATATATATTCTAGCATTTCTTTTATGTGTAAGCCTATTGAACGTAATGTAATCTCAACTTTCAAGGCTAATGCTTTATAAATCTAAAATTAATTTGTTTTCTTCCCTATCTTTAAATAAAAAGAACCAAAACAAATGGATTTAGAGTCACTAAAGAAATTAGTGCATGAATCACATGCTGTTGTCTTAGACATAGAAGGAACTATTACAGCATTGGATTTTGTCAGAGTAAGTTTATTAATTACTTTTTAATCCATAGATTTCAATAACTTTATACTACATTCACCTACAATATTTTGATTCTACACATTTTCCTTATAATTTAGAACAGTGATCTCCAAAGTATGACATGCTGACAATGGGAAAATATTTATAAAAAGTGAATATAACAATTTTAATGATAATCCACATAGTACTTTCAATGAGTGTCCAATTATGCCTTCTACGGATTAATTGGCGTTGTGTTGCTCTAGGTTGACGTTAATTAAAACTACCTGTACCTACCTACCGGATTAATTGGAAAAATCTCGTAGTTTTTTAGTTATATTGTTTACATCCGTTTATTTGCTTGTTGTTTACATTCGCAATATACAAATTTGTGTCACGTATGTTTGGCACCATTCACATGAGACGTTTTCTAACGTCAAAACAAAACGCGGGTAGCCAAAGTACTACATAGAGTTCTAGTGGAGTACACATGCAGAAATCGTGAGAATCCACGCGCTAGATGGCTTCGGCGTTTCAACAATCTCCGGTCGTTCTAGCGATTAGAAGGCGTTTGGAGAAACATGGGAATGACCTGCACCGTACACATGACACCAGCGGCGGCTCGTGGTTGGAAAAATAGGGATGAGTCTCCCCGGAATCACCCCCCCCCCCGAAATTAATATCCTGGCTATGTCAGTGATATGAAAAGATAGCAGTTCCGAAAATTAGTCAATGAGGATTTACCTATTTTCTTTAAATTAAATCAATTCTATCCTTTAATGCTGCAAATCTGTCTGATATGTCATCGCAAAAGGACTGTTTCTTTATAAGCGTCCCTAATACGTCTTTTGGAATAGAAATATTTGACAAAAAAGAAAGTCTCTCTTGCGGAATAGTATTTCTTGAGTAAATTTTTATTTTTTAAGACAATTAAAACACCTTTCCACTGATACACTTGTAGATGGAATTGTTAAGACGAGAGAAAACAAATTATAAGCTTCTGTGAAAATTTCTTTATCATCATAAAGCATTCGAATAAGTTCTTGCGTGTGATATATTCTTGAATTTTCCATTGGCATATATAAGACAGTTCATTTTTAAGGAAGTGGTACTTCCCTTCCTTCCCCTGAAAAGCCACCACTGCATGACACGCATTTTGACGCCCCATTAGAGCTTTTTGATTCCCCTATTCCAAGTTTCTATCTTCACGCTCGTTAAAGATAGAGTGAAAATTTCAACTGATTTGAAATCTGCGGAAAATACCTAAAATCTGATTTTCTATAAATAAATAATTTCTCGACTGTAACTTTAATATTTTCGCGATACGCATTTGACGAATATATTCATTACGAACACAAAAGGGAGTATTCATCTCGTTTTTATAGAAAAGATGTAACTTGATTGGAGTATTTTGTCTTAATCCACTGCTTTAAATTTATGGCCATTAAAACTAGGATGAGAAAACTTAATTGTATTTGATTTATTGAAGAAATTTACCCTGCTTTCACACAAAACTTGTAAAAATGTGAGTTTACAACTAAAGAGGATAGTAGGTAATTTTATTTCTGAGAATAACGTATACCGGCAACTCTCCGTTCTAGTTTTCATGTGCGGCAAACGTCTTTCAAATAAAGCTAAAATTAAATATTCAATTTAAAAGCTAAACTTTAAAGTTATTTTTTTATTTGTCCTCAACGTGAAATGCGTAAGATAAGTTTCAATTTTCATTCACTTTTCATATCCTCGTGTTACATTTAACTCTATATCCCATTTGAAAATGAACTTCTGATTTACTGAACTTAATTTACTATGAGCTTATTTTTTTATAGAATGTATATTTTAATCTTGGAGTTAATGTTATTTAAATTTTAATCGAAATCTTTATATTATGTGTACGCGTAGACGCAAATTCTATTAGCAATCTCCTGGTTTTCAATCTGTTTTTTGGTTTTTCTTTGAGATTTTTTAGTTCTAACATAATTTTCACGTTTCATCGTGGATTTTAATCAAATTTTAGTTGAAATATTTTCCCAGTCGTTATTCCGTTTATGATGCAAAACACCTGAAAGAGGGTAGGTTGGAGGGTTAGGTTTCGTTTCGGATAATCGGAACTCAGGGAAAATTGTGTTTTAAAATTAAAAAACTAATTACTGTTATGAAAGTGTTATTTGTGCTGATACATTAAAATGTTTAGAAATAGGGTTAAAAAATAAAGATTTATTTGAACGAAAATTAAGTAAAAATTAACTATAGATCGTAGGAAACAAGATTAAACCTTCAAAAATAACATTAAAAAGAAAGGTTATCACCAGTGCCGGATTTTATTTGCTGGCATCTTTTGATAGTACTTCGTAGACAATGCCATATAAACAGAAATTCCGTTTCCAATTTCCTGGTTCTAGAAATGTAGTTTTTTGGGGGATATATTTTTATTTTACGCTGTCAATTTTAAAATTTTAAGGAGATTGTTTGGTCATTTTCCAGTTAGGTTCGCGTTTTAATTAAAATTTAATTTAAAGAAGCAAGTTACGATTAAAGAAATTTTAGGGAAACAGGAAAGTTTAGATAGATGGAAACATTTAAATTTAACAGATAGTCCTGTGGAATAAATAGGAGTCCAGTCGAGTCCTTAACCCAAGCTTAAGGTGTCGAAACGCGGTCATAAAGTTTGACTTGCAAATGTTGGGTTGATGGGGGGAATTAATGGAATTGAAGTAACGGTAGTGCGTCCGCTGAGATCGAATGTTATATAGCGTCTGACCGCAGGGTGATAAATATATTAGAGAAGCTATCGCCTCATTGGCGAGCTTGCAGCTCGCCAAGTCAACCATAGACACCAGACTCCAACATCAACTAAAAATGTCCATTATAAACATGCCGGAGACCAAGATCTAAAGATAGTTTGGGTAGTATAGACGTAAATAGAAGTGTTGGCCACGTAAAGAGTCATGAGGATTTTTTCGTCTTTGTAATTTAGATGCAGCAATAATAGAAACATTGGATCCGGTATCAGTCAATAAAATTACGTTGGTGCTCCTATCACGCACAAAAAGTCGACGCGAATGCCTCGGCAAGGCGAAGGTCGCTTCTACGCCTGGCCGTTCTCGTTTTTAGTAAAATTACAAGGAGAAACACATTTTTTTGCTTTTTTTTACCAAATTTATAATAATAAATGTCAGTTTTGATATAAAGTGTCCCTCCCTCCTCCTACTAAAAGGTCTAAACCTTTCGGTGAGTTAGGAGGAGGTGAGTCTACAATATACAGTGTCTGTTCTGTAAAGAGCAACACAGATGGCGCTGATGTGTTAGGGTTACGTCATGGAACTCGAATGGGAATTTTAAGTATTATCCGTTTATATTAGAAATTAATTTCAAAAAGGCCTTTTAAATTGTATCTAAACAACAAGTATTTCTTCTTCACCAGCAGTGTTTATCTGTTTGAACTCAAAAAACCCTTCTTTAAGGCCTTCCCTTCTTAAGTACTTGTCCTTTTTAAAAATATCCACAATATGAAAATCCAGCAAACAATTGTATTTAAGTAATTATTTAAATAATTAGTAAAATTAAATATTTTCGTGGGGGGTTCAAGGATTTGATGTAATTTCGGAATCTCAAATTGAAATTTTTCTACCACTGCATACTAAAAGAAAAAATTTATAAATAAAATATACAGGTTACTATTGCGTTTTGAAATTTTTATCACATATCAAGTAAGTGACTCCAAGTGGTGTCTTAAGTGACACTAATTGGTGTCACGGGATTTAAGAGAAGATTTTGATTTAGCCGCCACAAACTTTATGCATCATTTTTACATTACCTGTGTGTCATCATTACAGTGGAAAGAATAAGGAAAAAGAAAGGGATAGGCAAGTGAACACGTCTTACGATTTACAACCTCAACGACCATATTAACCTGTATATTTTATTTATAAATTTCTTTTTTTCATTATGCAGATAAATTAATCAATTTGTCAAGTATTAATGAAAAGATTATCTTATTTAGTGTATTTGCTTGTAGTATATAGTGGTGGAAATAAATCAACTTTTTCGGAAATTTTAGTATATGCCTTTACACTTATGCTTACCAAATTCTATTTTGAAATTTCTTACAAACACAACGTACTTGTTAGTCTCAGAATAATAATTACGTAATAATAAATTGCTTATAATTATCTATCACGGATGCTTTTGAATTGTGTATTTATCCGTTTGGAGGTATTTATGATGTATTGTACAGATGCAGTAGTTGTGCACTTGCTTAGAAATTTCAAAGAAACATAATTACGATTTTCATTTCCAAAATTTAATGTGCATTTTTCATTTTGCCGTAAAGTTAAAAAGCACTCACCTTATCGTGCTCCATCCATCCCATTGCTTTTGAACTTATACAAGGCCAGAAAGCCTTTACCTCCCCAAATATTTTTATGATTGATCCGATCCTTCTCAAAAATCTCCAAGGTTAAATATTGCCTTAGGCAATGGACTTACGCAGTTGATCATCAGGAAAATGGGGAGGAGCAATGTTCCAAGTTGCCCGATTTCTTCCGAACTCATGCCAGTTCATTCTGAATATAGTAATAATTTTACTTAGAATTTATCTTGTTATTTGTTAATGCTATCATGAGATTACTACTTTTTCTATTAAATTTAAATTAAAGATTGCGAAAAGGACTTCTTTTCACAAATTCAGAACTGCTATGGAGAAATCTTATTGCCCTGTTTAACAGTGAGCTGTAGAAATTTATAATTCGGTTCTGATGATCCGATATTTTAATGCAAATAAGCATCACAAATGGTATTTATGAAACCTTTCACTCGTATCAAATAAAAATCCATCTCTAATGACATGTACATGATTTTTAAAGAAATTTTAGACATGTTTAATTTACAAAATTCTTTTACCTCCTTTTCGTTTAGCTAACAAAACAAATTCGCATTTACTTTGCCATTAGAACTCTATAACATGTAAAAACTTCCTATTTCTTCTAGTAAAGCTTAAGTTCTTGTAGCAAAATCCTTATAGTGACAAGTTCTGCATTGTGACGAAGATTATCATTGCAAAATTACTTTTGACATGTTTGGAGAGCTTCGTCTAAGCATATATCGGAAGCGCTCTCTGGGTTTGTAAGAAAGCACTTTCAAATAGTTCATGCCTTGTGACTAAAATTTAGAAGGAATTGCATTTGTTTCTTTTGTTTTACAAGTTGTACTTTGTTACTTCACAAGCGGTAATTCTATGGCCCTTGTGGGATAATAAAGGTTTAAAACTTTACTTCAACTTAAAAAAGTGTTTGAAAACCAAAAATTATAAAAGAAATAAACCTAATTGTCGTATTAGGGATTCAATCACCCTACAGATGGCGCTAAAAGCACCGTAAGATTGTGTTAAGATAGAACAAATGATATATTCGGATGACGTGGTCGTGTAGGACGCTCCTTGGTAAATATTTTGTCATATAATAAATGTTTGTGCTGTCTACATTGCCTGGGATTAACTGATAACCCATTAAATAGAACCAGATACGACACTAATATTATTAGCACCTAATAATTCAGTGTCTGATATTCAGATACTCTTCGCCTTGTAGTTGGGTTAAAGTTCCAATAGAGAATATGTACCGGAGAGAGCTTTGAATGGCGATATTTCAGCTTGTGCATCGTTGAAAGCTAAACAAAGACGATTTATCTGGTCATTTGATACCGAAAAGACATGTTCACTTGCCTATTCCTTTCTTTCACTGTAATAACACACAGGTCATGTAAAATTGATGGGAAAAACGTGTTGGCGACTAATTCAAAGTCTTCTTTTATATCAACGTGACACCAACTCCAATTGGTGTCACGTATTTAATAAGCCATAAGCATACACAATCGTTGTATTTACCTGTATATTTTATTTATAAATTTATTGTTTCCTTACGCAGTGGTAGATAAATTTGGTAAATAAGTAATTATTTAAATAATTAGTAAACTTAAATATTTTCGTGGGGGGGGGGGTTCAAGGATTTGATGTAATTTCGGAATGTCAAATTGAATTTTTTCTACCACTGCATACTAAAAGAAAAAATTTATAAATAAAATCTACAGGTTACTATTGCGTTTTTAAAGTATTTATCACATTTCAAGAAGTGACTCCAAGTGGTGTCTTTAGGGACACTAATTGGCGTCACGGCGATTTAAGAGAAGATTTTGATTTATCCGCCAACACGTTTTATGCATCATTTTTACATTACCTGTGTGTCATCATTACAGTGGAAAGAATAAGGAAAAAGAAAGGGATAGGTAAGTGAACACGTCTTACGATTCACAACCTCAACGACCATATTAACCTGTATATTTTATTTATAAATTTCTTTTTTCATTATGCAGTGCTAGATAAATTAATCAATTAGTCTAGTACATGAAAAGATTATCTTATTTAGTACATTTGCTTGTAGTATATAGTGGTGGAAATAAATGAACTTTTTCGGAAATTTTAGTATATGCCTTTACACTTATGCTTACCAAATTCCATTTTGAAATTTCTTACAAACACAACGTACTTGTTAGTCTCAGAATAATGATTACGTAATAATAAATTGCTTATAATTATCTATCACGGATGCTTTTGAATTGTATATTTATCCGTTTGGAGGTATTTACGATGTATTGTACAGATGCAGTAGTTGTGCACTTGCTTAGAAATTTCAAAGAAACATAATTACGATTTTCATTTCCAAAATTTAATGTGCATTTTTCATTTTGCCGTAAAGTTAAAAAGCACTCACCTTATCGTGCTCCATCCATCCCATTGCTTTTGAACTTATACAAGGCCAGAAAGCCTTTACCTCCCCAAATATTTTTATGATTGATCCGACTCTTCTCAAAAATCTCGAAGGTTAAATATTGCCTTAGGCAATGGACTTACGCAATTGATCGTCAGGAAAATGGGGAGGAGCAATGTTCCAAGTTGCACGTTTTCTTCCGAACTAATGCCAGTTCATTCTGAATATAGTAATAATTTTACTACCACTGCACACTAAAAGAAAAAATTTATAAATAAAATATACAGGTTACTATTGCATTTTGAAGTTTTTATCACATATCAGGTGACTCCAAGTGGTGTCTTAAGTGACACTAATTGGTGTCACGGCGATTTAAGAGTAGAATGAGGGCGCCTTTACAAGATTACGCCCGTTTGTATACATTTTAGCGGAGAAACAAGATAGGGTTTTTGATAAGAGGACAAAATAAGGTTTTGACTATTTAAGTTTGTTGATATTGGAAAGCCATCTGGCGGAGAAATGAGAAACCACATATTTTCGGAAATTAAAAAATTCAGAATTTCTTGAATTCGAACAGGGGACCACGGGATCCGAAGGCAAGTACGTTAACGTTGAGCCACGAACTCACTTGTAAGAAAGGGGTGTTTAAAGGTACACTTAAATAAGAGTAAAATTTTAGAAAACTTTACAAGAAGCATATGAACATTTGAAGTTATATTGAAACCATGTATCCTACAAAATTTAAATCAAATGTTATTTTTTAATTAATCTTTCCTTGCAATAATCTTTTTTACTTCGCATAAATCTTCCTAAATAAGAGTGATTTAATTTGTATTATATAGATTTACAAACTTTTTGATGACTAGATGAAATTTTCTTTGATATAAGAATTTTTATTTTAAAAGTTAGATGTTTTTACTCAAAAAAAATAATTATATATTAAAAACTCACTATATTTTACCCAAAAATAAATTATAGATACTATTACACAGCTGTATGCGACTCTCCATCCAAATGGTATCGCATGTCTTGGAGATTCAGAGCTAGATGAAATAAATATTGCTGGTGCTTCGGCCATTTTGGTCACTAGCTTACTGCACGAGAAAATAAGCATTTTTCATTTATTTTCATAAATTTAGTGAGCAAGAAACAGCATGAGGAGTTACTGTCATTCAGTTGTGGAAGTTGTTTACAGATCATCTTCCAAAATTTCACAGCTGTGGTCCAAAATTATCCCATTTTTTTAGATTTTTCGTTATGGCTTTAAAAATAAAGATTTTCAAACTTTTTTGTGTGGATATTACCTGTTGAAAAATCAGAAATTGAAAAGGAACACTTTTGTTATTGGTAAATAGTTTATGTATTTAATTTTTGACAAACTTTGGACCATAGTTGTCATGAAGCACACAACTAGTCCATCTTTTTAAATAAATCAATAAAGGACCATACTTGAAAGAATTATTTGCATTAGGTTAAGTGCAATTTGTAACTTGCACAGTTGACAAGTGAAAATATATTGTGGACACAAAGAGCATTCCAATACCAAAACAATATAATTTAGTCTGTTATTTAATATTTGAATGGTTCAATAGATGTCACTCATATTTCAAATATCAGTGTTATCATGCTTGGGATGTTTGGATCATAGTTAGGGCTTAGGATAAGTTGAGTGACGTTAGTGTTGGCATATAAGCTGTTTTCAACGAAAGCTATTGTGTCTGCTTCTTCAAGCTTAAGCTTGTCACTTCAAAAAAATTTTTATTTGCTTTTCAGGATAGTGCATTTTATCTGATTCATATCTTTGGGATGTGGGGTATAAATGACATTAATCTTTGGTGGTTAAATCTTAGTATGTTTTCCCATCTGATACTCGAGTGGTTTAGATTAGTTTGATTTTAACCCATTCCCTGCGACATGAAATTTTTTGGACCTAGATAAATAAGGTTACGGGATGCCACTAACACCATATTGTAAATTTTTGTAAAAATTAATAAAAAATCAGACAAATTTCAGAATTTTTTTGCATTATGTAGTTATTGTATGAATAAAATGTATAGAATTTCTTTAGTTATTTTGGTATTCGGTAATTAATTGGTTAAAGACTTGTTTTAGCATAAAATCATGCCACCAACAGAAAATAAAAGGAACTCGCACCAAGATTCATGAAAAAATTCCTACTTCTCGTTAATATTTAGCTTGCAAAAAGTACTTATTTGTTTAAAAATGTTATTTGTAAGTAAATAGTAAAAAATGAGACTAGACATGAAAATATACATGCATTGAAATCAAATATGCCTATTAAAAAATTCCCCTAGTATTAGTATTTCCATGTTATATCCCAAACACACACAAAGAGTTTACACTTAACATACAAGAAAATGAAGCTTTTCTCTAAGAACAGCATAGAATAAATGCAATAGCATTCCCTCGGAACATGAAATTGAGAGGAATTTTGAGCTTGCAATACAAAATTCCATCATTGCAATCATCATTAAAGTAGCTTTCTGCTTCAATCCCGAATCTATTTTGTTAACATATTCAATTATCAGATGGGCGAATTAACTTTTACATTCCAAACTTCAATTTCATAAATACAGAATAGTTATGCTAGCAGTGCAAAGAATTCCTAGGATGCATAAAATTTACCAATTAAATTTAAATAAAAATTAACCAATATATTATACAAAACAAAATGAAAAAATTAAAGTTTCCAAAGATTTAAGTACAAAATTGGAATGCTTATGTGATACTGCAGAAACTTTTTCATTGTGACTAAGTGTCTATTTTTTCATAAGCAGACTACAATACTAAATAAATAACTAGAGCATCTGAAAAAGAATCGAAATATAGGGTCTTACATAGGTTCAGCTTTGAGTAAATGAATGTCTTTTGGGGTTATTAAAAGTGTACTTAGATGGTGCAGATTCTCAAGGGTTTTCAGGTCTTGTACGGAAAAAATTGAAATGATACCATTGGAAAGCACTCATCACATTTTGACAGAAAACTTCACATGTATATCCAAAGTGAATGTTTTTCTTGGACATATCACCTGAGATTCGGAATACAGACTGAGAAAAGTATTGTCTCTGGCATCTTCAGAATAACCGGCACACTAAAACAACTGTAAATGGATCAAATTTTGAAAAACAGGGAACATAAATTAAAATAAGTTGATAATTGCACCAATTAAAATTTTTTATATTACTAAAAATGAACAAAATTATTTGTGTATGTGTGATTAATTGTAACTATTAATAAAAATCATGGTCACACAAAAACCGAAATTTGAATAACAAAATTTATTGGATGAGTTTCATTAATTACTTCATTCAAAAACCAAGGCTCAGTAGACTTTCTTTTTCCAATTGCCATTTACAAAAGTTATCAAATTACCGTAAGAAACTAAGTTCCTCTAACAGTATTTTACACATTTCAAGATTGAAAATACGGTGTAAATATTTTAAGACACAAGCATCAGTAAGTGAATTACATCAATGTGGAATAGGGTAACAGTCTGCAGCTTTTACAAGCTGACCATAACATGTTTATACTTACGAATGTTTACATAACACTTCGGAATCGAAAACAAATGCACATTCTCTGGAACAGCCCCACCTCTGTCGAATTTAACACAAACAAGGTAGTTTTAAAATCGAGCATCTTTAAATGTTTACAAAAAGTTAAAACTTGACAAAACAAACTCGTTTTGAATACCAAGTCAATTCAAAAGCCGATACAATTGCAGTTTCTGTATTGCATATCGAATCAAGTTAAATTCGTTTCTGTGTTTTTGATTAAAAGACTTAATAATTTTGAAGAATCTGGAAAAACATAAGTCTAGGAATAATTATAAATTCTATAGATAAAAGTTTTATACCAAATATAATATTCTTAGATTTATTTTTAACATTTTGAATAAAATATAAATTCTGACTTGTCAAGAAAGTGTTTTAGTCATTAAATGTTTTAATACTTATCAACGAATTCAAACACTTTTCGGAGAACACAAAATTGGTTTTCTTTCATATAAAAAATTTTGAAACTGAGAGCCTGCAAGCTGTAGGTAGGTATTTTAATCAACCTTACACTGGAGAAACACAACGAGCTATTTGCAAGCTGTAGGACACGTTGGCGTGGTGTGGAAGTTTGGTTAGAGGAGTGCCAGCTCATGTGTGTGTTGCCTCGTCATCTGACCGTGGTTCAAAATTACGTGGTGTTGTCCTGGGTACTTTCCCTTTGGGATTGATCCAGGACCGTCACCAATAACCCGTGTGTTGCTTCGGTACGGTGTTAATTAAAATACCTATCTACCTACCTCTATAAAGTTAAATACCGAGCTAGGTAGGTTAATCCCTTTAGACACTTGGGCGTAATTTGGTTTGTTATTTAAATGCAATTCCAACACGTCCCTTGAATAGAATTGTTTCACCGAGCGTCGTAGAAATGGTGACAAATTCATCCCCGAAAGTATTTTTCTTCGGTAATTTGTTTATGTTTACACTGAATTCACACACACATATGCATAATAATAGGAAAGATGGAGATTCGTTTGGTTAGTTGAGGTTTTATGGAGTAAGGGCCATATTTGGCAATGCTGCGCTAGACACAAGACAAACGACGTCAAGTAATAGACATAAACACGCAATGAAAGTTTTACGGACACAAAAGAGATAAATACACCCAGGGAGGAATGCACCTGCACCGCCTACAAGTCGAGATTAGGATCGGGTGTCATTCTCTCTATGTCGGAAAGTGATATCATTTAAGTCATCTACGAGTCATCTCGTAATACAATTTTAAAAAGACATTTTTGGAAACTAGCATGCCATCATAAAACTAATGTGTTGAAAAGCGAAAGTGATTTTTTAACATATAGTTTTCATGTTTTAAACGTGCTTAGATAGATTATTTAATAAATAACCTGATTTTTTTGACAAATAAACTAATTTTACTTTCCAAATGGTAATCCGATATGTGTCTTAAGTGTATGTAATATTTTAAAAGGTTAGATTTATTCAGATTTATAGCTACATTCTGATGTACTTTACTAAATTACTGATAATTTGGCGCAGCTTGGGCAGACCTGTCCCTTGCGCCATCAAGATTCAATCAATCAAGACCCCAAATTATTTTATCTTTCTTTTTTGTGTCAAAACTGTAGAAAAACTCATCAATAAAAAAGCTTGCAGAAGAGTCATTTGTATTTTGCTTATATGTTATTGCTATAATGAAAAGATAACATGACAACAAAATTCGGGCCCTGTCTATCGTGAAAACTGTAGGATTCACATTGTCTTGGAGGATGGTAGGTAATTATTTTAATTACCGTCGCACTGAAGCAACACAATGGGCTATTGGCGACTGTCCGGGATCAAACCCGAACGGAAAGATCCAAAGGCAACACACGTAATTTTGAACCATGGTCAGAAGACGAGGTCGCACCTGAGCTAGCACCCCACTCTCCAAACTCCCACACCAAGCCAACGTGACAGATTTAACGTGAACCAGCCCCCTTGTATACGACGGTGTTTGGCTGGATTTGAAATCACAGCCCTCCGGTTGCTAATCCGTTGCTCTTCCAACCGGACCACCGCGGTCCATGGAGGAGGAACAAGGCTTGCACATTTTGAGTAGAGTGAGAAATTTGAGAACAATGATGAGTAGAAGAGGTTAAAGCACAGTGCTTTTAAAAAGAGCAGAAACAGCAAAGTACTGTTCGCCGAAAATAGTATTTCCCATCCCTAAATAGATGCATATAATTTAAGAAAATAAACGAATTCTTGTCTACCACTAGATAATAAAAAAACCCATTTTTATAGCTCATAGATTTAACATTCAGGTCGAATTGTGTCTACCACTCGATAACAATAAAAAAATTTTATAAGTCAGATTATTTAACATTCAGTAACTTGCCGTCAACATTTTTGAGATACTCTACTAAATGAAGCGTCACCAAATGGTGATGCGGAGTGTATAAAGATTTGTTACATTCCAACTACATATCTGCTACTGCATATGGCGCTTTTCCGAAATCAGAATAACTCACACGCGCGATAAACTGAGTCAAGCTAGTAAGCATGATTTTCTTAACGATTTGGAACTACAGTAAACCTGCGGACATTTCGGTAAATAGAATTCGGCACCTGGTCACGTGACAGGGTGATTCTACGGTCACAGGACAAACTGCAGGGTGTGATAGAACACAACGAAACAAACACTTTTCACCATAGAATGTATGGTCGCTGGAGGGAGCTCTCCATTTCGGCACAAACACATGGTCCGGCGCAAGTTGGAAAGAAGAGGCATAAAATATGGAAACAACGCTTTAATGTCAAATAAACATCAATAACTGCTTGACAAAACGAAATAATACAATTAGATTTGCGTAAATTAAAGATAAGTACAAGGAACAACGGATAAGAAAGAAATGACATGTAAAATACATGAGAAACTTTTCACATGGAAATGAAACGACATGTACAAACATCAGTCGGTAAGTACAAAGCAAATGCACTATTACAGAAGCTGTTCAAAATGTCGACCACACCTGATACAGGCCTCGCATCGCCGACGTAAGGATTCCCGTGTGGTCTGGAAAATACCAGGCATTTCGCGGACTTCTGGCCGCAGCGACTGAAATCCTGGCAACAAGATCTTCATGATCTTCAATGGGGGTCTCATACATGTCAGCGTGGAAACTTCCCCTTTCTGAGAGTTGTTGGTGCATACGCGCAAAAATCTCGTGTTGCGGAATGCGCCTGTTAGGAAAGCGATCTCGGTAAAGGCGTTGTGCATGCCTGCCACTGCCCTCGGCCTGACCGTAAACAAAATGCATATCTGCTTTCACCGCATTCGAATATTCAGCTATTTAAGGGTTTTAAGTCGAGAACAAGAGGTGAAATATGGCGCCTGGTAAAAGGCTGTTGGCAATGATGGCACGACGTCGTGTGCCTCTCGAATGGCTGATTGGAAGACAAGTTTCAAGTACATCGAGCCGGCTAGAAGGAACGACGGCAGGAGGGAAATGGGCTGAAGTATATTGAATAGTTTATTATTTGTTATTTGCCTGTTCAATCCAGTCTTCGGCGACGACACGTGTTTCATGTACGTATGTCACTTGTCATGCTTTTCGAATACGATTTCAGCACTTCGCCAATAAAAATCCCACAGAATAAATTCTGAATTGAAAAATGACAGTTGATTGGGGTCAACAAAGTGACATTACATGCATCATATTACAATTACATTTATTGTAAATGAATTCTCATCTGTTTTTACTTCACTTGTATTTTTTCCACCTATCCATTTTATCAAGTGAAAATATTTGCTCAGTGAAAGGCATTCAATCCGAAATTTAAAAATAGGTTACATAAATTTTCTTCCTATTTTAATAGTAAGTTTATATGAAACAGTTAAATTTCTACACCAGTTTTAGTGGGCATATTTGTCGCCATTCTTGTACCTATTATCTCGTATATTTAATTATAATTATATCTTGAAATCTTGTGACATTTCTGATATGTCTTATAAATATTGTTCAATACTTTGTGGCGAACTTAGCTACCACTACAGCAATTAACTTATGATACAGATAGTCTTCGTAAGCAATGGCAACTAACAAACCGTTGCTCGCCATGGGTTCAACAATCGTCTCACCAGAGCATCTTGGTCCTCCCGGTTGAATCGTGTGGAGTGGTTCAACAGGGATGACCAGGATGCACTGGTGAGGACGATCGTTGAACTCATGGCGAGCAACGGTTTTGCAGCCATTTCCATTTCATACAAAGACTACCAGTAGTAAGGGGTCACTTTACCGTTTTTTTTTCAAGATGGAGGCAGTTTGATTACATTTTGGTGGAGGAACAGTAGGTAAATAATCTCCGTTGCCCTACATCCATACCATATGCAGTGTGTAAAAGTCTTGCAGCCTACAGACCAGCCTGCGCGCGTTCCGTTCGCACGCTGGTTCCTGCATCAGAGTGGATTTGGCTTTCTGTATTTAGCATGTCAAAATAGAAAAATATAATGATTTTCAAAAATAGAAAATAGCAAGTAACGATATGAGCCTCATCACGAAAAAAAGAAACCGACTTCAAATTAGTACTCATGGAGACTTACGAATGTTACTCCCAAACATCAATCCGAACATAAATCATCTCGTCAGGTTCACCAATCTCATTGAAAATAATGTTTTTGTATTTTAAAACAAAAGTTATAATTTTAATAAATATTACTTTAAATATCAAAAAGTTTTATTTATATTTTATTTTTACGTCGCCATTCACCATTAAAGACATCAAAGTTAATTTTGCACAGTTGTGTAGAGTTATTTTACTGGGGGTTCGTGGTCAGGTTTTTGCTATGAGAAGGGGTCCGTGGGCATAAATTTGGGATCCCCTGTTCTAGTGCTACGTTAATTAATTACCAATTACCAACCTCTTAAGATTCATGTCTCCTACGTGTCCTCGGGGCCGCGGTAGCCCAGTTGGAAGAGTAACGAGTTCGAATCCAGCCAAAAGACCGTCGTGGACAAAGGGGGCTGGTGCACGTTAAATCTGTCATGGCCTCAAATATCTTCACGTTGGCGTGGTGTGGAAGTTGGAAGAGTGGAGTGCCAGTTCTGGTGTTGTTTTTCTTTTCCGCCCAGACAATGCAACACACATAATTTTAAGTCATAAGTTAAAAGGAGTCCAAAAGGGAAATTCAGTCCACTTCTGGCAATTCTATGGACGATCCAAACAGAGGCATTGCTAAGCGGGAGGAGGTACCGGTTGCCAATGTCAAGAGAGGTGGCATTCCAGAAATATCCATTTAAGTCACGTTATTTTTCTTAGAAATATATTTTTCTATATTTTCTCTTCTGGCTTCACAGAATGGTTAATTAATGATAGTTATTTTTGTCGGGTATCATTATTCCTTTTCATCCTATCTTTGATAGACATAGATAACAGATCCGTAAAGGACCTAGAAGGGAAAGGGTCTCAAAAGATCATCCCTTTATCCTTATTCCCTTTTCATCATAGCTGTGATAGCCATTGATAACAGATAGGCAAAGGACCTAGGAAGGAAAGGTAGATAATCCTTTAGCATTTTGGATCATCCATAGAATTGCCAGAAGTGGACTGAATTGCCCCTTTTGGACTCCTTTTAACGTATGACTTAAAATTATGTGTGTTGCATTGTCTGGGCGGAAAAGAAACACTGGGAATGAAGTTGACTTATAAAGTTGTCTAAAGCTAAGCGTATTTCGTTGGGTTGCTGCAAAACCAAGATGACTCCATTTTTTCTGTTTGGGGTAAAGTACACTTTCACACACGTAATTGTGTGTAGTATGTTCTGTGAAAACAAGATAACTCTACTGCGAGCCTGTCAACTGTAAACTCGACTTGAAATCTATCAAGTACATGCGTAGCAGAAATAGTTTACACCTTATTATATGTGTGAAAGTGTACTTAACTCAAAAAAGAGAAAAATGGAGTTATCTTGATTTTGCAGTAACATGACGATTTGCTTTTTGCTCGGCATTACCAATTATAAATGTTATATTACAATGCTGGTCGATACAAATTTTAATTACTTTCAGCATTCAACATGCTCAGCTCTTTTGTTTATTTAATTATTTCCAATATTTAAAAATGTATATAATGCTTTTTCTACTTCAAAGACGATAAGCGGTGTGAAAAAGTAGTTGGTTGTTTTTATGGAGCAAAGTCTGATAGTGTGTTTACTCACGATAAAATTTTACCCAGTAAAATTTATAAATACTCAAATTCATAGTCTACACAGCAATTAAAATAAATAAGTAGGTTCATTACTTGAAATAGTTCGAATATCAAAAGGTAAATAATAATAATATTTAAACTCTGAATCACACGTATAAACATAAAAATATCAGATTACCTTGTCACCAACATAAAAAAAAATGGGCAGGATGTGTTGGAGCACGGCCGAAAGGTTTTACATGAATACGTCTCGTTAGCTCGTAGAATTTATTTAGGTGTAGTCAATGAAAGAAACACAAATTCAGTAGTCAATTCAGTGTTTATCGAAAGTTGAGGAGTTGCTCTTCCGCGTAGACTACGTTCGATGTATTTCTTGGCTTTTTGACAAGTATATGCCGACATTGTGACATTTTTGAAAAGTTTTGACTACGATCCAAAAATTCACAAGAAACATTGCATTCGTTTTCGCTTCCAATGTCTCAAATCTCCATATCTTGGCGTTGGCTTTCGTTTGAGACCGATTTCGACGTCGTAGTGCTTCGCAGTTCCGAGTTACGCTGATTCGAAGCTTGCGCGGCTCAACGAAAAGTCCCCAAACGCCCCCGCTTATCGGGACACGAACTCGAGATCACTAATAGACCGAACTCGATGTTCACTTTTTCGTAAAGCTCAACTTTCCTTTCTGACCACCTAGCACTGGTCTGATCTTAAAGACGTATTCACGACAAAATAATGAGTGACAGTTTAAAAGTTGTTATTTAGCCTCCAACTGGTTTCGACGAGATATCTCGTCCACCAAGATCTAGTCAACGTTGCTAATGACGAGATACCTCGTCGAAACAACCACTGTGAAGGTTGAGTGATATAGTTTAAGACACAAAGAATAAAAACAGGGGTGTGAAAAAGAAATTATGGTAGTGAGTAGTTTTGTCAAGAGTCCCAAACGAACATATGTTTGATATTGAACGAAAACCAAACATACATTCAACAAATGCTTTATTAATATCTCCTGTTTTATTTCAGACACATATACATATAACGTATCGATACTAATGAGGAAATGACATTTCTTTTCATTATTTTAAAAAATTATTATCGTTTTCACAATATTTTGAAAACAATTCTTACATAAAATATTTTATTCTACGAATATGTAATACATATCAACACTAAAAACAAATTTAAAAGATTTTTGTTCTTAAAAACATAATCTTTTTCAAGAAATACATTGCTCCATTTTCCATGTTTTTTTTCTGTTTTAACTTCTAGGGAACGAATCGACTACTCATCTGAAAAACATGTATGGCTAATATTTTTATGATTACAAAATATTTAATGATTTCAATAAACACAGTGCAAACTTAATAGTTTCAATCGACTTTAAGAATTGGAACATAAAACTGAGCTATGCAACCCTTTATAAATGGAACGCCCATTTGCCTCGAGCTTTCTATCTTAAGCAACCGTAACGGGCACTGAGGTTAGTAGATAAGTAGGCCGTGACAAAAATCAATCTAAACGTTTTAATTTACATGAAAAGGAAAATAATTGGAAAAAATAAAAACCAATGAAATCAAAGGACCAACATAATGAATCTATTCTGAAATATCGTGATGTTAGTGTAATTTTTGTGACTGGATGTTTTACTTTTTAAAGCGCGTAATTTGATGGCTTTAATCACAAAGTTTCAATAGCTATTTCTTGTCAATGTATTTTTAAAACAAACAGAAATTTGATACTTTGGTTTTTAAATAATATACTTTCTACTCTACATCCACATCTTGACTAGTATTTTAGGAAAATTATTTAATCATGAATTAAATTTTGGGGCAGAAAGTGTTGAAAGTCAAAAGTTACTGGGTAAAAGGAAAACAATTTGACAATTGGTAAATGAGATAAAATTAGGAAATTGGAAGGTTTGGCAGGATAATTCATACAATTTGGAAGCTAACTCCAGTTTCAGGAGCTAGCGTAGCACGGAGAATACAAATGTTAAACCTGAAGTCAGGAAAATGAAGGATATCAAAGGAGTAGTTTATTGAGAAAAGGGTTGTCTTTATAGGTAAATGAATTACAGACATAAAATGAAAAACAAATCGGCTGGGAAAGTTAGTTTTTAATTTTGATTTTGCGCCATGTATATTAAGTGTTGATTAGAATAATTTAAAAAAATGTAATAGATATTTCAGTTGTTGTGGATAAAAGTAATGTGGGGCTCGAACTCAGTTCTTTAGCGTTGTAAGCCATCACGTTGTCAGCCAAAGTTAGAACTGTTACTCTAAATCACTATCAGTAATATATCTAGTTTCTAATGTTATTGTTGTTTCAGCAGCTCTTTTGAAACTGCCAAAACGTTTATAATATGCTCATGAAAACAATTCTAAATCCTAGCAAAAGCAAAAACTTAATACCATATTATTTTTTTGTTTTCTAGTGGTGAATATTTCAAATTTTTTTTTCAGGTCTATTTTCCCTTCAAAATGGCAGTAAACACCCATTTGGATTTTAATTGGATAAAAATACACCTTTCCCAACGTTCTGCAACTTAATTATTTCGGCGGAAACATTGGTCATTTATGGAGGGGAACAGTGGAGATATCAATGTAGACGCCGCTTGGGGCGCCTCTGCCTGCTGAGTGTTTCCTCGCCCTTGCATTTCTAAAATTATATTCATTTGATCATATGCTTTTGCACTTTTTTGCAATGCCTGACCACTAACTTCTGCACTGCAAAAGCCAGACAGTTATTTGGGAGGGAGCACCCAATATGTAGGCTGCTGTTACTCCTTAGGAACGATCGACAACATCAAAATTTATGTACTTACTAACTGGATATCCAAACCGGGACCTAATGAGTGGCAGCAAAAACTACTGTGTTACATGTGTCTTAAATTACAAGATTTTTGCACTATTTATCTTCTCAATAATAGATTTAAGAACTGTCTGTCTACAACGTGAACCGCTCCCGACAAAGTCTACATTGAGGTAAGCGCACAATAGTCCGCATCGCATACTAGTTCGCCGACCCCTGGTAGTCCGTCGTAGTGTCCAGCACGAAGTAACTTCAACTGCCTACCTACCTCAAATTTTCTGTGTGCGTTGAGACTTATAGATTCGACATTGTTGTTGAGTTACATCGCAAATGTTCAAACCACCAAACGCCGACTACATGACTTTAATGCAATCCAAATCTGGTTTGAAAATTTCATTTCTGACATCATTAGAAAACGACAGATGAATAACCAAGTCACTCCCAATCTTATGACTTTGGTTTTCTTGCTTTTCTTTTCCCTTGGGCTTTGTTTCGAATTTTGAATAAAAAACGGATTTTTTTCTCATCCATTGCCATAGCTTAAAAAAACTTAAGTTATCCCGAGCGCCATCTAGCGACTGCTCTCTTTAACCCATTAAAGACCGCTCCTAAATTTCACTGTTGGAATTGCACCAAACTGAATATTTTCACACTTATTAGAACATAAATAACACAATGAAGGTGTTTCCAGAAAATTATATGTTCGTTTTTGCAACGTCAGTCCCCCCCCCCTCAAAGTGATATAAAAATATCATTTAGTAACATGAAAGTATTTGAAACATTTTGCATGTAGAGGTATATTGCACTTATTACAGATAGTGATTATTTGACTTCTGCAGTGCTTACATCTTTTTCTCTCATTTTCACTGTTTTTAGTGATTATATGGTCAAAACGGTCCTTCCGAGCTTCGTTTAAAATTAAATTTTAGATAGCAGATGGTCTTCCAACATGTGATTCAGTAGGTAAACTTGAATCTGTCTGGATTTCTTCAGGAGTTTTCATCAAAGATACGCCAAGAGATCTCTGAAAGTCTAATAAACTTATCTTAGAATTCATTATGGCCATGTAGAGCCTCCATGCATTTGACTTTGCAACATCAATAAAATTGGAAAAAATTGGGAATCACCATTTTTTATATTTATTCTGTATGTTGCTACGAAAGTTTCTAAAAGATCTATCCCTCCCATATGCTTGTTATAATCAGAAAGTAATCTAGGTTGCTGGATAGTCCCGTGCTTTTTTTCTCCCCTCGAGTATCTTTTGGCTGTCATAATAGGTTCAACTGCTTCCCAGTTGGATGCCACTGTAACTACTGCATTATCATTCCAAAGAAAGGCACAAATTTCATTCTTTTTATCAAATGCTGAATCATAGGTTCCTCTAGCTTCTTTTTTAAATTTTTTTACGGGCTGTAATGGACATTTTCCTATTCTATTATCACTAACTGTTCCAGTTGAGTAGAATCCCATGCTGGTAAGCTTTGTCAGCAAAGACTGTGATGTGAAGAAGTTATCAAAATATATTAAATGATTTGATGGTATTTCTACTTCTTTCAAAAGTTTGGTGACGATATGACTTCCAATAACTAAGTCGAATGACTGTTTTGTTCTCAATACATCATCATCATCAAAATCTTCTTTATCCGTCATCTCATCTGGATCTGGAGGAATTATGGCAAGATCTGGCTGTTCATTATCTTCCGTAGAAGATGATTCTGAAATTTCATCATCATCTAGCTCGTGGAAATACTCCAGGGCCTCTTCCAACGTTAAACATCGCTTTTTTCCAGACACAAACTTATCTGAAAGGAAAAAAGCAAACTTACTGAATAAAACGTAACACATTATTTTCTCAAATAACACACTTTGGACTGGTGTTGCGTTTTCGCAACATTTTCAAAATATGAATTTAGAAGCATAAAAACAAAAATTATGCCTTACCTGTTGAAGTCATTTCGTTTTTAAGCCTTTGGTAAATTAGGCAGAAGCTTTTATTTGAAGGTTAAGCAACTACTGCCATCTATAATCATTAGTACTTGGTTATATTCAAATTTACTTGATTTTCTTGAATCTTTAGACCTTAGTTATGTTGAAGTGTATTTTTTAATATCATTCTATATACTTACATTTAAACTGATTTAAATTACTTTGAATATATTTTGATCTTTATTGAAATTTGATATTTATTGTGATAAAGTATTGTATATTATGCTGAGGATTGTAGAAATTATGATGAACTTTCAGTTCATCGGGGGGAGTGTTACGGCCAATGAGAAATTGAGCAAAAGAGGGCGCTGTGCGCGCCTCTGAAGTTTTGAAGAGAGTAGAGAATTGACCGGTGCTGTTGTGCTGAGAGAGATCAGGCAATGATGATGTAACAAGTTAACTGTAAAATGTCTTAATGTCTGTCCTTGTTTTGTGATAATAAACGTTGTGGCTGTAAATCGAATGCTGATTTTTAACGAATCCACATCAAATAACAATTTCAGAAGACGTCAATTTTGGAGCATAACACGCCCCTATTGACGACTCGTATTCAATTATATGTTACTCTCAGTATTAACTTGTAAAAGGTACGAGGGTATTTCCAAAAGTAAGGGCCGTTTGGTCATTACAAAAAAATGTTTTCTAAATCACCTTGGTTTCCGTGAGTTTTATTTCATTGGACCTTTGTTTACTTTTCTACATAATCGCCGTTCAATTCCAAGCACTTGGTGTATCTGGGAGTATCGCGAGAGTTTTCTTATTCCCTCCGCTTAAAAGTCAGCCGCCTGGAAGTCGCACCAGTTCTTAACCACCGTTTTCAGACTTTCGCTATCGTCGAATAGTTGTCCACCAAATCAATTTTTCAAGTGATAATCACTGGGTGCGAGGTCAGGGCTAATAGGGAGGGTGGTCGAAAATTTCCTAGCCGTATTCTTGAATGCTTTCAATAGTGAGGGCAGCCGTGTGAGGGCGCGCGTTGTCATGAAGAAGGGCGATTCCGGAAGACAGCATCCCACGCCGGTGGTTTAGAGTGGCACGTTTGAGCTTCGCGAGTGTTTCACAGTACACAGCTGCTGTGATTGTTGTACCGTGTTCCAAGAAATCCACGAGAACGCCTTTTTGATCTCAAAAGACAGTCGCCATAATTTTTCGATTTGAGAACGTTCGCTTAAACATCTTTCGTTTGGGCGAATCCGAATGAAGCCACTGCATGGATTGTTGTTTTGATTCTTCATTGTCATAATGAACCCACGTTTCATCGCCAGTCATCACATGTGAAAAGAATCGATCTCCATCTCGTCGATAACGGTCCAAAAAGGCTTGCCAGATGCCATCCGCTTGTTTTTGCGTTCGTCGGTCAGCATTTTCGGCACCCATCTGGCACAAACTTTGTGATAACCCAACTTTTTTGGGACAACTCTGAACACGGTAGTTCGAGAAACGTTGGGAAATTCTTCGGCAAGACTGCTGATCGTGTATGGCCCCTTTTGAATTCTCGACACCACTCTCAATTTTCCCTCACTCATAACACCAGGTTCATAGATCTCACTCAGTTTACGGTGAATCTGAGCTGCATCAACACCTTTTGCGTTTAGGAAACGAATAGCCGAACTAACTTCACAACTGGCGGGATCGCTTATTTTCGACGCCATTCTTACGCTGCGCCAAATCTAAACAAATACCACTGATAGTCGACAGACCGGCCGGTTGGTGCCTGATGAACCAACAGAGGGCGCTGAGAGAGCGAAACTCCAATCAGTGCTGCAAACGGCTTTTTATTAGCGAACGGCCCTTACTTTTGGAATATCCCTCGTATTAGGATTTTTGGTACAGGGGTGGGGGCTGGTATTAGTTACTCAAGTGTTTGTAGCTGCAACAGTGATTCCAAGTGGATAAGTTAAACGCAGGGCGTGTACTTAAATCTCTGAAGGTCGAGCAATATAGTTACTGACGCCAGTCGCTTTAAATAGGCACTGTTCATCCTTTATAGGAAGCTCTATTCCTACTACTGCAAAGAAAATGATTCGTAGAAAGTCGTCTTTAAGTTCGGCAGCGCTGCTTTTCCTTTCCGCTTTTGTTAAATGCACACAAGTCATTCAAGATTTGAGGAAATGGGCTTATCTTCATAATGGGGAAGCGGTTTTAATCAAAATAACACCAACAGAGAATGTTATTTAAAGTTTCAGTCTGTCTAGCGTGCTTTCTAGTGTTACTATTCCTATTTCACCCGGTAACAGTATGGTTAGTTCTCAGACTCTCCGTTCAACAGGCTCTGGGTTCGAATCTTGGCCAAGCTATGAATGTTCATAGTAGTTCGGAATTACCTTTAAGCATGGGTCCCAATTTAATTAACCCTCGAGTAGCAAAAAACAATCGCACGGACAATCCAAACAAATTTTCACTACCTCAAATAAATCGATGAAAATGAACAATCTCAACAGAGTATTGCAGTAACACCCACAATAATAGAAGAAAAGTTATTTTCGAACACAATGATTACTGCTTATATGGATTTGAAAACTACAAGTTTATTTACTATATTTCTGATGTCTTAAAAAATGTATTGAAAATTCATAATTGAATTGCAAGCGTGTCGCAACGAAATTTCGTGAAATTTTAACTAATGAAGGTTAAAAATGAATCTGATGACTGGACACTTAAAAGTTTGAAAGAAAACAGAAGGAAACGGAATCGAACGAAGCTAAAACAAGATGTAAAACTTTTGGTTTCTTGAATCTGAATACGTTGTTCATCTTCCCATTGATGTATTAACTTCAATTTCAGAAAAAAAGTTAATTTTTAAAGTCAACAATTCTTTGACTATTTTTCCCAATCTTTGAGAAATCTTTAATTTAGGTTTCTTTGTAAAATATTATATACCCATTCTACCTTCCCCTCCCATATATACTATACACATTTACCCTTTTGAGGGGTAAAATGGAAACGGGAATACTTTCTCAGATGCATATTTCTGTAGCCGAATAGTAAAAACAATATATTTTCATTCACAGGATGTGCAATATAAAGAAAAAATACAAAACCCTTGGAATTGGAAATTTTCTATAAAAGTACAAATTGGCTATACATTTTCTAGCTAGCTCTAAGTTAAATAGCTAGGGGGCTCGGTAGCCCAGTTGGAAGATCATCGGATTGAAGTTGGAGGAGCCGGAGGGTTGCGAGTTCGAAACTCGGTCTAGCCAAAGACCGTCGGATACACGGGGGCTGGTGCACGTTAAATCTGTCGTGGTCTCAAATGTTCTCACGTTGGCGTGGTATGGAAGTTGGGAGAGTGGGGTACTAGCTCAGGTGTTGTTCTCGTCATTTGACCATGGTTCAAAATTACGAGGCGTTGTCCTCGGATCTTTCCCTTCGGGATACATCCCGTACCGTGGTCAATAGCCCATTGTGTTGCTCCAGTCGATGTTAATTAACGACCTACCTATTTAGTTAAATATAAAAAAACAATGAATTTTAAGCTCATTTTACACCACCTGATCCAATTTAACGTGACCCTTTTTCTTGAACGTCGCTCAAGAAATACAAAAAGTTTCACCAATATAGAAATTTTGTACCAAATTTTTACAAATATTACATATATATTGATTTTCGCACAAATATGCAATTCGAACATTTCTGTTTTGAATGAAATTGAGATAGTTTTATTGTGCCAACTGACTGCTTTTAAAGATGATCTGCAAATATATACGAAGTGGGACTCTACAAACGCAGTTTCACTATAACAACGGTCCCTTTCTCAATTTACTCCCAAATCCCCTTTCTTTTCTGAGACCTCCCCGTTCCCTCGGAAAGTTTGCGAGAACGGGTTCCGAACCCGCTGTAAATAGGGGGTAGGAACCCCTGTCCGCTAAAGACACGGCCGCACAGGACACCTATCACATAACTTTACGGTCGCAATTTGTATTTTCAATGCAAGTAAAATCTATTTCAAACCCAATTAAAGTCAGGGAATTATGTCCATTTCTCAAATTAGAAGAAAGTTTCTGAAAAGTTCAGCTAACTTCAGGATTGCGTATGTTGAAAGATTGATAATTTGATAGCCGCTTCAAGGATCGTTTTCCTGATTTTCAGAAAGTAAAACCGTTGTAAAACCTAGATTTATTTAGCAACCCTTTTGCCATTTTACCTGAAAATGCACCCGAATCAGTCCAGCTTGAACTCATCGACATAAAAAACGATGAAGTATGGTATGTAGGTATTTTCATTAACGTCACACTGGAGAAACACAGCGGGCTATTGACAAAACGATCAGAACCTGCGAAATAATTTTAATGAAGACAATTTATTAAACCTTTATCGTTGTGTCGATAAAAGCATTGTAAATCGTTGCTAGATAATGCATCAAAATGCGCGTCTCTTTGGGT
Source organism: Meta bourneti (assembly GCA_933210815.1). Classification (NCBI taxonomy): domain Eukaryota; kingdom Metazoa; phylum Arthropoda; class Arachnida; order Araneae; family Tetragnathidae; genus Meta; species Meta bourneti. The sequence goes on from OW119933.1 coordinate 103,471,176, forward strand.
CAACATATCGCACCCAGACTGCAATACCGCCATAACTCAAAAAATGAGCTTCTAGCTTTATGTATAAGACTAATACATCTTTTGTATGCCTGCCATATAACTGTCCCCTACTGGATCCACGAGCGCCCTTTACTGGGATGCACAGTTGTGGAAGAATTTCAACATGCAGAAGCATGTATTTAGTCTTTCTTCACATAAAACTAGAAACACATTTTTTTGAGTTATGGTGGTATTGCAGCCGGGATGCGATACATCTGTGAACCAACGTTTTCAGTCATGAATTTCAACACATCAAAAAATAAAAACCGCTAGACTATTGAAAATTTATAATGAACTTTGCCATTGTCTACTAAAAAAATCAAACCAAATATTAAAACAACTGTTAAATCAATGAAATGTCACTATCAAATTAAATTCTTTATTTACTTTTTGTTCTTTTTTTGTAACAATGTATGATAAATATAAATAAAATAAATAATACATGGTAGGCAACTTTCATGGGTGTTTTGGCGACCCTCCCATAAGTCACAGAGAATCCATCTGGACCTTGGTCTATTCTTCAAATGCCAACGGTTTGTACATTCGAAAACAACCTGTCGTGGATCCGACACCTAACTACGGCTAAGTCGGCCACGACTGTGATAAGTGCACAGCTTCAATCTGCTGCGTTAACCGCGAAGGAGACCATATTGCCCTTTCGAGTTCATATCCCAAATGAGATTTTGAAAAGGAAATACACTGTTAGTGTCTAAAAGCATGTCATATCCGTAAGCCCGAAAACTGGTCGAAACCCGAACTGGCTGATATCGATACTGCTACTGCGACTGCGACCGGGATCAGTGATTCGGTAGCAACGAAAACTGTGACTGAGTATCGGTGATTTGGTAGGGGTGACAGCTGGTTGATTGATGATTCCCTCGATGGAGTGTGGCCCTTTGACAGATTCGGGTTTTCCTAGAGGATGATTAGGATTTTCAACGGGATATTAAAGAAGGTTCTATGACACACCAGGTTGCCGCGCATTTGGCTAAATAAATAAATTCGACGGTTTACAGGAAAGTTCAGAAGGAAACTTTTTTAAATTCGCTATTTTAAATGATGCTAGAATTTTTTTTCTATTTTTATGGTTTCGTTAAAACAAAATTTTCTTTTTAACATCTTGTAAATTATTTAGGTGCCTCTGAAAGCCTTTATAAATTGAATGGGTCTAAATCAGGGGGCAGAGGATGATTATTTGATTTCGCTAGTGAATAGAATAAGAACATGGCTGTATGCTGATTTTTTTTACATTGAGAAATTTCTTTTATTCTGTAAGATAATTTCACTCTTTCGTTATACTTACATATTGTTGCTTTATAATTCAAAGATTAATTATCTGTATTAACAAAGGGAAGAAAGAGTTTTAAAAGTGTGTGAAGGTAATGTGATTGAAATGCCATCATAGTAATTTTAAGAATTCGTCATTTTTCATATGAATAAAATATGCTTTCCATGGTAACATTAAGAAGCTCTAATAAGCAATTTACTCTCTCATTTGCCCCTTTTATATTCTGAATCCGAAGCTGCGTTTTGACATTCATTTCTTGAATACGTAATTTTTTACTGTGCATTTCTTCATCGTTTTATGAGTTTCTGCAATCTTTAAAGTTCGTCTTAAGAGGAAGCAGTTTCAGGGGAAGGATCAACGCAATGATGTTTATAACGGTAATGAATGCATTCTGAAATATCGTAATGCAAGTACAAAAAGTATGACTGAATGTTTAATTTTTAAAGCGTATAATTTATTTTTCTATTATAAAATTGATTCTCTGGAATTCTTTGTCAGACTATGTTACCATGGAGTGTGTGAATTTGTTTTCAAAACAAATATAAATGTTACTCGTTAGAATATTTCCTGTTTGTTTTAGTAATCAATAATGTACTTTCACTCAGCTTATCAATTTGGAGTACTTAAGAGAATCTCTCCCTCCATTGTCTTTGAGATTGATCCCGGAACGTCGCCAATAGCGTTGTGTTGCTCCAGTGTGACATAAATTAACTACTTACCCTCCACATTTTTATTAATAGTTCATAAAAATTGTATTTTTTATGAATTAATCTATGGGACAGAAAATGTTGAAACAAGTCAAAAGTTACTGGATTGTTCCCAGTAAGGTTTGACTTGTTTATAACAATTTTGGAAAATATAAAAAACTGAAAATAACTTGAGAATAAGTGGGAAACCAGATAAAAAGTAAGTAGTAGTTGGATACGATTTGAAACCAATTCCCACTTCAAGATCGAAGGGTTGCATGACTTGCATGGAGATTGCAAATGTTAAATCTGAAGGACGAAAAAGAATGTCAGGAAGAAAAACAAGGGTAAACGAGACTATTTATGAAAACCAAAAGTATGAAAATTTTGTTAAATCTAGAGAGCAAATTTACTCCTCTTATTTATGGCTTACTCGTAATTTCTTGCATAAGTTGAATAAACACCTCCACAATGAGGCTAATGAAAAATTGCCATAATATTTTATATTCGGTAATTTTCTTTTATATATATTTTCAGATATTTCCTTAGTTCATTACTTTATTCTGTTTCATGTTGATCTTTTTAATTAATTTGTGCATGGTCATGGCCGACGAACAATTTACTACAAATGGCGAGACCTTTTGATAAAAAAAATACATTTCGACGGAATTGCAAAAGCCTTTTGAGGGTAGCAAAATAGCATTTTTATCTTTTTACTATTTCATTTATTTTTCAATAAATGCCGGGAACAGAAATTGTCTTGTTACACATACGGTGCAAAAAATTTTTCTTGAACTAACCAATATTTTAGATAAGAGTAATTAATTTAAACGACACACACACTTTAAGAGTAAAAGTAGGTATGTGAATTATTTATTTAATATAAATAAAATTCAATAATTTACATTCAATTAGAAGCAAATTAAACAAATATTCTAATGCATATCTCTTGATTTTAATGTTTGATTAATTATAAAATTTAATTTATATGAAATAAAAATGTCGATATATTTTAATCTGCAAAAACCAGTTATGAGCAAGTGTTAAGTTACCTGCGCCTAGTAGCTCAAAATGACGAACCATCACTGTCAGGAAGAGAAAAATGTATTAGTTTATTGAGGGGGAAAGTGTCTTTAGGAAAAGAAATAACGGGCTTAATATAAAAACGGCTCAACGGCGGAATAAAAATGTTTAATTCAGTTTAAACTGGAGGTTTATTGAGTAGTATCGTGTTTGGCTAAATTGAAAAAAAATTTACAAAGGATGTTTCGGTTGTTCTGTACGAAAAGTAAAAGCGTTTCGATCTGGGTTCTTCGACGTAAGCCACGACACTACTAACTGAGCCATACACTCCCATTGCACAACGAATTACTAAATAAATAGAAGCGATCTACTGCTACGAATGGCTGAGATATTTTACAATCAACCAGATTCAGTTTGGAATCACAATCACAATTTAGAATCACAGATATTCATCAGTAGCAGTCACAGTTAGAACTGTTACTGTGAAATCACTTTGTAACATCCCTACTACCGCTAAATGTGGTATGAAAAAGGGCGCCGGTCCTATCGTTGCCACAAAGTTTCTACTAATGCTTCAACTGAAATCTAAATGTTGCCGGTGTTCGACTATATTTTTGGTTGACTGTACAATCCAGCAAGAGCATTGAAAACTTTGTGGATCAACGACCGGAGTCGTTCATCATCATACTCAGTGATTTTAATTGAACTCCCTCCCAGAAAATGAGTACATCAGTAACCTGATGATTATTTGATCAGTCACTACCAAAACATTTCTGAGTGCATTCATTTTCGCTTTAAAAAATTCTAACATCGTCAATCAAGTTCTATTTTAACAGTAAAATATAACGGGGATATTCGGGATGATTTTCTTCCACTCAAAACGAAACTTCTGCTAATCATATTGGAAAACACTTTTTCTTTTCCATAAATTCTAGATAAATTAATTCATTTGTTGTTTTTTGCGAAGTTTGAAGTTTTGTTTGAATTTTGTTCCCCATTTCATATTTGTGTTGCCCGTTGTGTTGCTCCAGTGTGACGTGAATTGAAAAATACCAATACCAATACCCCATTTCATACCACTCAATCTAACAAGTTTCAAGAACTCGGGACGGAAAATCGGAGAAAAATATTTTATCTTTCTTTCTGCCCTCCCCAACCTATCACTTTCTTAATCTATCCCTCAACGAAAAGGATTGCCGTTTTTAGCAATTAATGGCAGATTCAAAATATAAATTAAGTCATTGAAGTTCATTCTGCAATTTCACGCATGCGCAGTTTGTTAGTATGAAAGAGCCCGACTGGACATATTAGCCAAATGGGAGTTTATTTACTGCCGGCTGACTCAATGAGGACAATCTGAGCACGTTTCCATGAGTTCTAATTAACGAGCCAATTTCAAAGAACGGGCGAAATTTTTGTAAGTCAGTTTGCATTAAGTCATTGACGTGAATTGAGCTGTCCATTTTTTTATTTGCTGTTGATGGCAGATAATTGACAAGCTGTTACCACATTTGCAATGTTCGGTTATACTGTGGATCACAAATGCGTTCGTTCAAATAATTCAGAATGATTTTTCAAACTCGTTTTGGTTCACAACTTTTACTTAAACGTAAATCTCAACACTTCCTTTTTGGGAAAAATAAATTAAATATTTTCACTAATTGTATTTAAATTGATTGTATCAATTTAATTATCAAAAATTGTAGAAGGATAAGTTCTGCTTATGAACACAAGGAAAAACCAAGAAAATGGTATTGCAAACCTCAATATTTCTTCCTCAGTAGCAGACTAAACCGTTTTACGGGGGCACTTAATCCATAGGTATATGCACCTGAAAATACGAAAACATCAGACTTGACTTTTTCCATCTAGAATAAGAATGTTTTTAATAATTTGTCCTCTTTATAAAATTGAAATGTACCATTCCATTATTCATTCAAATTCTCTTCTATTTTTCGACCGGTCCGCGGTGGCCCGGTTGGAAGAGTAACGGAGTAGCAAAACCGAAGGGTTGCGAGTTTGAATCTAGCCAAACACCGTCGTGTACAAAGGGGGCTGGTGCTCGTTAAATCTGTCATGGTCTCAAATGCCCTTACGTTGGCGTAGTGTGGAAGTTTGGAGAGTGGGGTGCCAGCTCAGGTGTTGCCTCGTCATCTGACCATGGTTCAAAATTACGTGGTGTTGTCCTCGGATCTTTCCCTTTGGGATTTATCCCGGACAATCACCAATAGCCCGTTGTGTTGCTCCAGTGTGACGTTAATTGAAATACCCCCATTTTTCGACCATGATCTCAATGATTACTTTCACAGCCAGTTTTTCATAAAATACTCAGCTCAGGATTTGATTTTTTCTTGTTTTGTTAGAACACATGATCTTGCAAAACAGGTATCAAAGCAGTCAAATGTCTAGCTTCTCAGGCAGAAGGGACCCATTACAGTTTGTAAACCTCTGAGCCAGCTCAGATTTTGGGAAGAATTTAAGCAGTTTAAATACTACGAAATAGTAGATGCATAAAAGATGAGGAAAAGGTTCGAGATTGCCTTTTTAATAGGAACATCAATTCCTAGAGCTCCCTCAAGCATAAAGGAAAAATATAAGTAATATACAGATAATATTGTCAGCACCGAGTCAAAAGAACAGATCTGTAATTTTATATTCTCATCCAAATGCTTTTTCTGGACTTATTTGCTGTTTCATACTTTGCTAAAGGCACAAGTTCTAATTTGTAGCCATAACACCAAAAATACCTCAATTTCACCATATCATTATTTTCCTTCAGCATAGAATCTTTAAACATGTTTAACTCCAAAACAATGATTTTGCAGATTTGTCATGATGCCAATGATATGGGTATCCGCTACTTTCCTCATTTGGTTTCTGGCCGGTATATGAGGAGATGGGTGCCAAGTTCTAAGGACCCAAAACATAAGGGTGGTGGTAGTTGAATTTATGTCGCACTAAAGAAACACAATGAACTATTGGCAACGGTCTGGGATCAGTTCCGAAGAAAAAATCCCATGTAATGGTAATATCGCACTGAGCAACACAATGGGCGATTGGCGAATGTCCGGGATCAATCACGAAGGGAAAGGATATCTGAGGACAGCACCTTGTAATTTTGAACTATGGTCAGATGACATGTTCAACACCTGAGTTGGCTCCCCACTCTCCAAACTTCCACACTATGCCAACGTGAGAACATTTAGGGCCATGGCAGATTTAACGTGCCCCTGCCCCATGTACATGATGGTCTTTCGTTGGACCAAATTTCGAACTCGCAACCCTCCGAATGCTAATCCGTTGCTCTTCCAACCTGACTACCGCAGCCCTGAACAACACCTCATAATTTTGAACCACTGTTAGATGCAGTGGTCAACACCTGAATGTGGAGACATTTGAAGCTATGACAGATTCAACATGCACCAGCCTCCACGTATACAACAGTCTTACGTTGGACCAAGATAAGGGATACAAACATAAGGGGGATAAATATTACAAGTATAGAGACAACAATAAATTAAAACAATAATTGGTAATGATCTATATGCACAAAATAAATTCTGAAAACATCTGAAGCAACTGGCCACTACAAATAATTTCCCCAAATTAATGCTGCTGTCTTCAAAACATTGCAGATTTTTTATTACAAATCAGTTTGATAAGCAATGTAAGCCAGAGGAAAATTGTTGGACGATCAACGAGTTTAATGTAATTTCTATATTGTAGAGTGGAGGTCTAGGGTTGTATATTGCTGTATTGGTCTAGGATGTATAGTGATGGTTTAGAATTGTTACGCTTTAGTTTATTGACAGTAATATGAATCGATAAATGGATGTAGATCTTATATACAAGGGGACCACAAAAAAGCACCCCCTCTTGGTCTTGTGACTATATGGAATATCACGTTAAATATGGTTTAAAGGCATACAATATCCCCACCTACCTTTTACAGAACATGTTGAAAATTATTTCAAATACTTCTGCTCGTCTCGTTGCAGCGTATTTTGGGACTCTCGTTGCAACTCACTGACAACAATGTTCCGTATAACAACCGGGATGTATTCTTTCAGTTCGTCTATTGTCTTGGGATTATTGGCATACATTCCTTTCTGAATTTCCCTACAGGTAAAAATCACATCAACAGGTCTAAAAAATAGGAGGCCACAGCCTTTTGCTCAGTCCTTCAGTGAAGTCCTCATGGATTTGAGTTAGGCTTTCACCATATGTGTGGCAAGTCACTCCGTCCTGTTAGAAGTAGAATTCGAGTTCCTCAGACGTGAGCTGGGCATAGAAAGATTTGCTTTGTCATGACCCCCCTGTGGTATATAGATATTTTAGAAATGAATCTAAAAAAAAATTTGTAGAAGAAAATGTTGATAAAACAGAATTGAAGGACAGATTCTTGTAGAAAGAAGACAATGCGAAAATTAGAATTTTGATTACAAAAGCCTTGAAAGCCCGCTGTGCTAATGACCTGCAAGTTTTAGGTAGCACAGGTTTGATTCCTCTTCTGTGTCAGTCATACTGTTCTTTTGTGAGTATATCCTTTATTTGATGTTGTCTCTTAGGTTTGGCACACCTTTGCCAAATATTACCCTTGCACCATAAAACCCCAATCAACCAACCAATGAACCTCTTATAATTGAATTCCTAACATAATTATATCAGAATTAGAAATGTACAAGTTCTTCAATTTTCTTTAAGCAGGGTTTGATTTGCTCAGTCTGTCAGCATCAGTGGTCAATTTATGTATCATAGCCCATTAAATTGTTTTATATTTAGGCAGAAAAAGGATTGTGTTTGTATAGTTGATGCTGTTTTATTGTTTATTAAATCTCACAATTTTGCAGATGAGATTTTATTTTGGTATGTGTGCATATGTTCAATTCTGGATTTTTTTATATATGTATCTATTTTACTTATAAGCTTTATGTTCAAGGCTCTGAAGATTTCATACAATTAATCTATTTTGTTTCTTTTCCTATCTTGTGAAACCCCTAAAAGAAATAAAAAGCACCCAATATGAGTAAAATAATAATTGAATCGAGATTAGCTCATGAATTATGTGCTATTATCACAGGTATAGACAGTCCTACTACTGTGGCAATGAATGTTTTCATAAGTTTATTGATGCAATTGCGAATTTTAATTGTTTCTTTGAATCCATAGATTTCAAAAACTTTATTATACTATATACAGAACATTTTTTGATTACTCATTTTCTTTATCATTTAGAACAGAAATCTCCAACTGTGACCTTCATACAAATGCAAAATATATATTTGTTCTTTCATTTCTTTTATATGTAAGCCTATTGAACTTAATGTAAGCTCAACTTTCAAGGCTAGTGCTTTATAAATCTGAAATTAATTTGTTTTCTACCTTAGCTTGAAATAAAAAGAACGAAAACAAATGGATTTAGAGTCATTAAAGAAATTAGTGCATGAATCACATGCTGTTGTCTTAGACATAGAAGGAACTATTACAGCATTGGATTTTGTCAGAGTAAGTTTATTAATTACTTTTTAATCCATAGATTTCAATAACTTTATATTACATTCACCTTCAATATTTTGATTCTGCACAGTTTCCTTATAATTTAGAACAGTGATCTCCAAAGTATGACCTGCTGACAATGGGAAAATATTTATAAAAAGTGAATATAACAATTTTAATGATAATCCACATAGTACTTTCAATGAGTGTCCAATTATGCCTCTATGCTACTAAGTTTAGACCCCTATTGTAGAGTATTGCCCATTTAAAAATGGATTATACATTTTAGGATAAATTGTGAAGATCAAATGATAGATGTTCAGATTTGTAAAAACTATAAAAAACGTTTCTTCAAAAATACTTTTATTCTGCAATTTTTATAATTCCAAACTTGAGTTATCTTTGACAACTTCCATTCACAGATGGACACAACTTTGCTGTAAACGATTTCATATTTGACTTTTGTTTCAGAGTTTGATTAATTGGTTAAAATTGAATTTTAATTTCCTACATTCTTTTCAGAAAGAATTATTTCCTTATGCTGAATTACATTTGGATGGTTATATTATGAAACATTGGAAGGATCCAGAAGTTCAAGAGGCGTTTGGTGATTTGCAGAAACAGGTGATATTCTCTCATTACTGCTGATTTGTTATTTCTCAAAATAAAATCATTAAAGGAATTCAATAAGTTATAATGAATTTTGCATTCCTTTGATTTATCCATTCAAACAATAGTTAAATATCTATAAAGTCAATATTTCAGGAGCTTGATTTTGTTTCGTTAAAAGATTAATTATAAAGTAAAAAGCAAGGTGTAAAAGTTTCAGAGATATTAAAGTTTTCAGCATGTAAAAAAAACCTAAATTTAAAAAGAATCTGATGAGCTACCTTTGTTTTCTGAAAAGGTCAGTAAATTTCTCAAGTTTGTGAAGTTCATAGCTGTCAACTATTGCAGAAAGTCCATAGTGTCTACCTTTTGCTACAGGGCCTTATTCAATTCAAATGTAATTGCTTTATTTGATCAACTGAAAGCATTGCAATTGTACTTTATAATATACAACTTTGGGAAGTGATCACAGCTGTTAGTGTTATCACAGGAGTAAGAGGATTACTCAAATCATTGTGTCATGATCGTGAATTAACCAATAAGAGAATGGTTGTGTGGTTTTTATTTACATGTAAATTTACCCTCTTTTGTCGACTTGGTTTGTAACACATTGGCTGTCATTTTTTGGTTACACTAAGGCTAATTAGATTTTTTTTTGTTGATTTGTGTCTGATAGTTAAAAACTACTTTTATCATTTTTACCTTTATGTTTATCTAGTTTCTATCTTTTGTCTGTTCATTCAGTTATTAGCCAAAAAATAGTTTTAAAATATTTTGTGGTCATCAAAGATTAAATGCTATTCTTAATTTTCATTTCTTAATTCTATTTATAATTATTCATGTTTATTATATAGGCTTCGTTAGATAAAGAAGAAAATCTTGAAGGATTTATTCCAATACTGGATGCACCTCCATCTACTGAAAATTCTGAAGAAATAGAAAAATATTTAAAATCAATAATTGCTAACCTAAAATGGCAAATGGCCAATGACCGTAAGACAACTGGATTAAAGAAAATTCAAGGCTTGATTTGGAGAATTGGTTATGAAAATGGTCTTATTACCAGCCAGTTAGTATTTTCACTACTTTATAAATGCAAATGAATTAATGATGAAAATGAATTAATGACGAAATTAAAACCCTATAATTTAATTGACATCTCGTGAAGACCCTTTGCTACCCAAAATTGGAAGAAAAATACATTGTGGTGAACACATATTTAACCAAAAAAAGTTTTAATGCATTTTAAGTACTTTAACTTCTGAATTATTCAGCACTTAAAACAGATCATTCCAGACAAGACTTATTCTCTTTTGAACTTTTATCAGACTACCTTGTCTGGAATCTCGATTTTGGTCTTTAAGTTGTATAAATTCACTATATGTCATGCAAGTGACCAGTATGAGCTATGGGCTTATAAAAGAGGTTTTATGGAAGAAAAATGTGAAATGTTTAATAATTTTATGGGAATAAAATTTTAAATGTTGATATTAGTTGAAAAACTTTGTTAAATTGAAAACAAATTTCCCATATTTAGAGATATTTTTATATTGAAATTCATAAACTGTTCAGAATCTCACAGAACATGTTTGTTAAATATAATTTTATGCCTTATTATCATGGCACTGGCAACCCCTAAAGTGGGCCCTGTAGTGGTTTGACTGTGTATATATATTTATACACATATGATGTAGAATATGTTTCAGGACACATATATATTTATAGTACCTGCAAAAAGTGATTGAAAACTAAACCTAATCTAAAAATCTGAATGACTAATCTATTTTGACATATTGAAAGACAAGTTTAATGAAAAATGGAAAATCCTTGCTTTAACTTGGAAAAGTGCTTGCCTTTTTTATACGCATGGTAATTCAGTAGTAATTTAAATATTAATTATTTAATTCATGTACCATTGTAATTTTTTACAATGCAATCCACTTTTTATCCTCTGAATAAAAGATAATATTTCTTTAAAAATACAGATTCTACATAGAACCTGTTTGAAATACTGTATTTGCTATGAAAACCAAGGCAAAAAGATACTAGATATTTTGAATGTGATGGAAGAAAAAATATAAAAAATTATTCAGTTCTGCTTTTTCATTTTTGTTCATATAAATTTTTGTACAATATGTAAAAATGTACATTTCCATTATTTGTTTTATTGAGGCACAAGACAAAAGTTAAAATGAAATGTTTCACATTTTGCGTTTTCAAATGTTAAATTCAAACAGGAAAGTAATCCTGCATGTTTTTCTGATATTACTTGATTATTTCTTAAATGTATTAGAAAAAATAACTTAATACATGTTTTAGTAATTAATGTGTCTTGCTTTACCCAGAAGTGTTGCTTTTAGTCTAATTTATATTATTTAAAAAAAAATAATGCTTTTTGTAATTTTCATAAAGATTGAAAATGAGGTTAAAATTCCCAACTTTTATATTTTAAGTCCTAATATTACTGTAATAAGATTTTTGAAATTCATTTAAATGAATGTTTTCAAGATTTGTGATTGAAACAATACATTCGTTAATTTGATAAGAATGAGATCTGATTATCTAACAAATACCAATAATGAATCAAGTCAATTCATTGATTATATTCTCATGACTTTGTTCTAGTTTATATGAAGATGTTATTGGTGCTTTAGAAACTTGGAAATCTGAGGGGAAGGAAATTTTTATATACTCTTCTGGTAGCAGAGAAGCTCAGTTATATCTTTTTAAATATAGCAAGTTTGGTGATGTTACAAAAGTAAGTAAAGTTTATTTGCATCACAAAGTTAAGATCAAATTTTGTTTCAATTGTTAACAGTTGCATGCATAATTTCTGCTATTGTTTGTAATCATAAAGTAGAAATTTCAAGAGTAGTAATTTTATTAATTTTCGAGTACACATGCATGGATATCTCTTTATGTGATTGGAAGAACGTATTGCAAAACTTCTAAAGCAATTACTTGTGGTATAGAGCAGAAGGGTGGCAATAAAATAGTAGTGTGTAGATTCATTTGGAATTCTTTGATAAAAAATATTTAGTATAACATGTAAAATATGTATGTGAAAGATCTCATTGCAAACGATATGACCCGTTCGGTTTGTCTTTATTTTAAATCCCCTCAGGGAGTTTACTTTCTTTAAGTAAACGTGGGTGTCACAACCCATCATATGGTTAAGGAATTCCTGATTATCTAGCACAGCATTTCACAAATTTAATTATAGAAACCCTTTTATCTAAAAAATATTGATTATGCAGTCGAAACTCTAAAGGGATTGACAATTTGGCTTTGCATGGTATAGGACATGAATTTTAGTATCACCTTACATTATAAATGTTTTCATGACACAAGCAAAACTAAGGGTGATGCAAAGAAACCCTCGTACTTTCAATAAGTTTCCTCTTTTGCATCCACTATTTTTCTGCATATTTGTTCATATGAGTTTTAATTATTTTACAAAATGAGTTGGAGATAATGAATTTAATGTATGTAAATATTGATGAATTGACAGTTAACTTATGGATAGGGTTTATTGTTGAGTCAATCAATCATTGTTAATTTAATTAGTCCAAGTAACATTCTTGAAAACTTCCAGATCAGTTTCATCTCAAACCATCCTTCATATCAAACTCAAGGAGGGGCCTCAATTGAACATTTGGTCATCTACTAGGTACCAAATGTTTTTTGCCAAATAACAATTCAGAATAATTTATGAATAAAATTTGTGCAAATGATTTCTGATATATTTCATAAGTTTCGAAGGAGATTTTAATTTCAATGAAGACAAATATTTCATCAAGTAGTTTCATTGTAAATTTCTTCCCCTGCCATTATATCATTATAGTTTAGCTAATGCTTTTTAAAAATTTATTATGAAAAAGATGCCTCCTATGTACTCCTGTTTGTTATTCATTATCACTTATAGGATATTCAACTTAAAGTGTCAACAGCAATGAAACTTTCTGAGGATGCATTTTAAATTTCAAAACCATTTTCAGATCCCATCTGTCCCCTATTCAAATATTGTCATTTGAATGCAGTTAAAAATAGCTACATAGTCTCCACTTTTTTGCATTTTCTTCCCCGATATTAAAAGTTCATACAACCAAACATTGTCTTGTTAAAATGCCATCAATATGGGCAATCTTTTTAATTTAATCTAAAATCTACAGGTATAAACATGACAAAAATGACATGCTCAATTTGGTTACGTTTAGTGTAATGTTTCATAGTTTGAGTTGCTTCCAGTGAATCAAACTTAAATATTGCTCAATGGTTCAGAAAGACATTTCCCTATAAGTATGAAAATGCATCTGCATTGGATCTTAAATTGTTGGATAGTATTGAATATTGAATGACTTTACTGGCATTTGATTCTCATACCATATAGAACATCCCTAACTTCTGCTCAAACACTAATGTTAATGATAAAACAGTTTGATACCCTTTAACTTCTTGAAATAACTTGACTATTCTCATTAATTTCCTTATTGTCAACTATAGTTAAATTACCATTTTAATTTAAAAATACTTTAAAACTCCAGAAGAGAATTTTTAGCAAAGGGAAGAGCAATTAATTTATCATTGCTCATAACAATAAGTTTAAAGGGGACAGATACTTTTAATCTAATATTATGGTGTGTTTTTATGCAAAAGTTCTTTTTTGTTGCACTTTATTAGAAATTAATTTTTGTATAATTATTTAATTTTAGTTCTTCCAAGAGTTTTTTGACACTACCATAGGTTCTAAGCTGGAGCCCAGTAGTTATAAACATATATGTAATTTTGCTGGAAGAAAGCCTGAAGAAATTGTTTTCTTCACAGACCGTCCTAAAGGTAATATTTTTTAGTTAATTTTGTTGCTTCTTTCTGTTTTTACCTGCTTCTCGATACTTATAATAAAATTATGATACCAAAGCTCAATGAAATTCTTAGGAGTTGTTGCTTTCTTCTACAAGGTGATTCACTCAGGACTTTAACCTCCCAAAAGCATTATAATTTTGAAACAGGAAAACATGTTAAGCTGAAAGTTGAACACAAAATGCTGTACGTTCTGACATTCACATCCATATCTGCACCATTTTACTTGTATGCCCAGTTGATGTCCCAATGCACGCATCTGATGGGACCAATTTCATGCCATTCTCTTTGTCTTGTCAACTAGTGTCAAGTATGATGATGTTGACAATTGCTGAGTGTGTTTATCAAAAGAATTTATTGTAATTGAAAAACTTTGAGATATTTCCTGGTTGGGAACATCTACTACGAAGCCCATGATTTCGAATTTTGCAAAAAAACTGGAGGCAATTGGAAGCCTTGTTAATTCGCATCCAAGAAGGCGACCCACTATGTCAGGAAATGCTGCAGTGTGTGAAACAGCTTGTTACTGTATCCAAAGAAATTGTGCAAGGTGGTCCCAAGAAAGGATTTTCATATTCCACCTGCCAGAGAGCTGCAAAGTTGGAGCCATAACATGTATTGTTCATGCACTATGTATTCAAATTTCAGCTTGAAATGCTTTACCCTTTCAGAATTATAGTGCTTTTTTGGGTAAAGAGTAACCCTGTATATAAAGTTATATTCCATATAAAGTAATGTATGCAAGTTTCTGTTAATCAACATTCCTTGAAATATTTAAGTTCAACACAACTTAAATAAGCAAACTTAAATAGTAAACTATCTGTAACATGGTATGCACTTCAAGATTTTCAAAATCTGGACGGATATTTTAATCATTGCAAATCAGGTGCTCAAATATGGAAAATCCCTTATTAAAACGGGGTGCTGTAGCCCTGATGGTAGAATAGTGGATTAGCAACCAGAGGGTTGTGAGTTCAAAACTTGGTCCAACCAAATACATGTGTATGTGAGGGCTGATGTACATTAAATCTGTCATAGCATCAAATGTCCTCATCTTGGCAGGGTGTGGAAGTTTGAAGAGTGAGGTACTAGCTTAAGTTTTGCACTCACCATCTGACCGTGATTCAAAATTATGATGTGTTGTCCTCAGATCTTTCCTGTTGGGATTGATCCTGGACTGTCACCAAAACCTCGAGTTGCTCCAGTGCGATGTTAATTCAGTTACCTACCTTCAATAAAACAATTTATCAGTTAAATTTTGATACCACAGTTGAGCGCTCCTGTTCTTGAATCTTGCAGACTGCGGACAAGTTCATAATAAAAAGAAAGCTCATTAAGAGAATGAAAATTTCTTTTATATTTGAATGGGATTTGATGAAACTTCATAAAATCATTTGGGTTCAAGTCGGGGTCTCATTAAAACAAGTATTGGATGTATATTTAAATTATTTATTTGTAAAATATAATGTAGTGCCATACACAGTTTTCAAAACATACAACAATTATCTTTCAGAAATATATGCTGCTAAAGAATGTGGCTTGAAAACTGTTCTGGTTGTACGGGATCCAGAGCATCCTTTAATTAAAGAAGAGGAAAGTTTTCTAGGGCATGAAAATGGAAGAATAACATCATTAACACAAGTGCAATAAACAACCAAACCAAGTACTAATCAATTGGAAAAATTCTTGTAACAAAGTATATTTTTGTATGATACAGTTGGCGTGACATTGTAAATAAAAAAGAATATTTACAATTATTCTGCATATGAAACATGTTATCACTCAAAATATTTTAACATGCATTAGTTTGTTTTATATCCATTTACATTTGAAATATCCTTAGGAATTTAATTGGTGAATAATTCATTTTATCAATTCAGTAGAACTCCAGTTATCTTGAATAAGAATTTTTTACAAATAAAAGAATTGCAGATGAAATAAATGTAAAATTCAACACATGTATTTAATAAATTTATTTTGTATAAAATGTAATTTTGTGAAATCAATGTTCTGTATGTGCACTGCCCAAAAGTAATACATGATTGAAGTAAAAGTGATACATAATAAAACAATAGTTTCTAAAATATTTGGATGGAAAGTGCTGAAATTTGGATTGGATATTTCTATGGCACTGAGACATGGGATATATAGTGTCTAAAATCTGAAACGTGAAGTACATTGCCAGACTTGTAAAATAAGTAGTCATGTTTTCTCACCAGTCAATCAAATTTGTCAGTGCACTCTAGAACATTTAGGCACATATTCAAGGGAGAGCCCAAGGTGTTGGAACCCTACTCGAAAGATTTTTAGAGTTTAAAAAATGCATGTTGAATCTAGTTAAAGTAGCATAAATTGGAACTTTGTAAATCATTTCAACTCCCTTTCAATAAATCAACAGTTATAGGCAAGTTCGTTGAGAGAATGGAAATAGAGGCGATGGGATGCCTCCAAATAAGTTAAATTGGAATCTTCAGAGAAAGCTCATGTGATAACATTCGCTATCCACAGCTTCTGAGATAATGGCCATTCTCTTCAACGAACGATATCTTATGTTCGGAATATAATCCCATCGTTTTCCGAACTCGGTCCCATAATTGTATTGAGGGAGTGGCAAATTTTAAGCCAGAAATATACGCTTTGGCGTCGCATTTTGAGGGCATTAGCTTTCGCACGTTTGAAGGCAAAAAGATTTTCAGAAATAACCCAAGCCTTTCGTTGGATCTTAATTGCTGCAGTGCATTCCATGATTTGCAATGCTTATGAAAGGAAGGAGATTTTTCGGGATCACCGTATCAGCAGCTTTAATCAAAACAATGGTGTCTGCTTTGATTGCATCATTTGTAACTTTCCTTTGTTATAATGGTCAGATATGTAAAATTTGGCGTCGATTTTATACATATATCACAGTGGACACTTAACAGGATCATTTCCACTGATATGACGAAAATTGGAAAATGATCACTATTCCGCAAGTCATTACCGACAAAAAAGGACAAACGTAGAACAGTACGAGCAGATGGCAAGGTCGATAGTATGAAATGTGTGGGATGATTCTGGGAAGTAGGTAACCTCATCGTTATTGAGCAGACAGTGATCTGATCCGTTGTTCTATCTATCGCCCATGGGAATTGGCATCCCTACTTTCCCAAAATCTATGAGCATTAAAACCACCCACAAATTCATTCCTATGAGCATTAAAATCATCGAGTATGACGAACTGTTCCGGCAATTGATCCACCAAGTTTTCAAGGCTATTGCTGGATGGTACTATTTAGTGATAAGTACAGAGTAATCATTCGTCGATCTTGTATTCATACAGTGATGACCCTGTATTGTGTAATGATGTGCTGAGTGGAATAATGAGTGCATCACCTCCCGAAGCTCTTCCATCGTTATTGATGTCTTTTCTAATACAAGTATAATGTCGGGTCTTCGCCGTGTCAGACGACTTCAGGTCATTTAAATCCAGCTTATTCCGGTAGCCACGACAGTTACAAGATATCAGTTATTGAATGAAAGGAAGAGCAGCTCTGGGTATCTGGAACATCTATCTCGAGTTCTAATCCATCCTCTGTGAAAGTCCCGTGGTGCTCAAGTTAAGAATAACATCCTCAACAGACAGCCAAGGATGCTTAAATGTTTTTTTTTTATAAATGAGGACTTTTTAAGTCCCATGTTTTTGTGGGTATTCCCACTTGTGATATTTGCTTTCCTTAGTTGTTTCGGGAAGTCGGGACGGTTTTGGAATAAGGAAAGTATTGGTCTGGGGTTTTGCAGAGGAACATCAACATAGAAACAGAAGACATAAATAACGCAAGTAAAAAACGACGCTCACACTCGCGAAAGTGCGAACTGAAACCAGCAGAGGGGGCGGAGCCAAAAAGTGAGAACTGAAACTACGCCCCCCCCCACTTCATTTGAAAGGCCTCTCAAGAACTGGTGTTGGAGGTGGAAACCGCAAGACGACCCTGACGAATGAATCAAAAGCTTACACGGAAAAGAATAAGTCATCCCGCGGCCCATTTCCTACATACAGCCTTACTCATCAGTTCGTCACAATTTTTTGACAGTTTGCAATTGATGATTTGTGTGATAAGACGTACTTTGTACTTTTCTATGTTTTTTTACATTCCTGTTATCCATAGTGCAAAAGAAAATTAGCAAAAGCGCAAAAAGTGATAGTAAGCGTGAATTTAATGAACAGTGGGTAAATGAGTTGTTATAGCAAGTCCATCAGGAAAACCGTTTTATATTGTTTGTGAAAGTACTCTTTCACATAATAGAAGACATGATCTTAATAGACACTATAAAACAGCATCTCTCAGGCTAATATAGAAGGGAAAATGAAGCTCGTTCTTGGGTCTGAGTTACGAAAAGACTGACCAAGAAAAAGGAAGAAATCAGACGACAAAATATATTTGCTAAAGTAAGTTGTGAAGAACTTGGTGATGACAGAAGCTTCCTATGAAATTGCTTTAGCATTGGCGAAAAAAAGAAACCTTTTTCTGACGGAGAAGAAATTGTTAAGCCTTGTCTCCAAATATTTGCACGCCATGTCTTGGTAATAAATGTATTGAAAGGAAAGCAGACGAAATTGCTATATCAAGGCAGACAGTTACGAGACGTATCGAGGAACTCTCAGGATGTATCTCAGCAACTGGAAGACCTTGTACTTTCTTTTCTCTAGCTTTGGATGAATCAACGGTCATGTGATGTAGCCCAGTTAAGCATTTTTGTAAGAGGAATTGATGATAATTTTAATGTCTTTGAAAAACTTTCCAGTCTGGAGTCATTACATGGTAAAACAAGAGGATCAGACATATTTGAAAAAGTAAAATCGCCTAGAAAATCTAAAATTAGATTGTACTAAACTCATCAGTATGTTTACTGACTGAGCGCCGTCAATGATAGGTAAAGTCAATGGCACTACAACTTTGCTTGAAAATTTTTTTAATCGTCCTGTACTAAAATATCACTGCATTATACACCAAGAGGCACTGTGTGAAAAAACTTAAATATGCAGCGTGTTGTGTTACCGGTTGTGAAATGTGAATAAAATTAGAGCAAGAGCATTAAACAGACGAGAATTCAGATAATATTGTGAATTGTTAGATTTGGAATATGGTGGAATATGAACTTGTCTTTCATTGTGAGGTGCGCTGGCTTTCTAGAGGACAGGTTCTGAGTAGATTTTGGAAATTGAAAAATTGTTTATAATTTTCTAGAACAGGAAAATGAACTACCTAATGAAAGAACCCTATTATTTGATAACTGGCTATTTGATTTGGCATTTTTAGTTGATGTTACTAGCCACCTCAATAATCTGAATTTGAAACTACAAGGCAAGAATAAATTATTTCCTAGCTTAGTAAATAGCATCAATTTATTTAAAATGAAATTAAAACGGTTCATCTCTCAGTTAGAAAATCAGGATTTGAGTCAATTTCCGCACTTGAAAGAGCAGAGTGAATTTGCTGCAAATAGCAATTTGACCAAATATATTGAAAAAATCAAGTTATTGGTCATTTGAAAGTAGTTTTCATGATTTGGCTAAAGAAAACTGCATGCTCGCATTTATAAATCCATTTTCACTTAGTGAACAAAAAGTTATGGAGATACCTATTAACATACAAATGGAACTTATTGATTTAAAAACAAATTCATTATTGAAAATGGAATTTGATGAGCTTTTTTCAGATCAAAATGCTTCTGACATGATTAATTTCTGGCGTTCATTACCCTGTGAACATTTCCCGGAACTAAGAAAATTTGCAAAAATTTACTTATGTCGTTTCGAAACGAAATACAGATGTAAACAAGCATTTTCATCCATGAAATTGATTAAAAGCAAAACGAGGTCGTGAATGACTAATTCAAATTTAAAGAATTCTCTGCTGCTCTCAGTAACAAATTTAACACCAACATTGAAAGACTAACGAAATCCAAACAGGCTCAAAAGTCTCATTAATGGTAAGTAATGTTTATGTGCTGTAATAGATATTGTTTTACATACAATAATTAAATCATTTAAAAATGTTAATTATGTCTATAAGCATACTTTTATTAAAAAGGATATTAAGTATATGCCAGGACTCCTAGCGAGCATAGAGAACAGATGACCCCAAGTTCCAACCTGATCTCGCTCTCGGTGCTCCATCTCGCTCAGAGCTCTCTCTCTCTCATCACATCCAACAACTGTGGTCCAGAGTTATCTTCACCAAACGAGACTCCGGCAGCTGTAGTACAATCAACGGAATCCACGACAGCGATCGCCCTCTCGTCCAAGAGATCATCTCTCACTGTTGTAGATTGGTGCTCCAATAAACGTGTCTCTTTTGAACTGGCGTACATTAATTAATTTAGTTGCGTGATTGAGTTATCCCTTTTCCTCCCCTAAGCGAAGCAGATCCTACCCCTATCCCTATTTTCCAACCCCAACTATGAACGTAAGAAGGTAGAAAAGGTGCTTGAGTTGTATGGCGCATCTGAACTCGTATGTGAAAACAATTGACGCATGGTATGTAAAAGATTGGCCACCCCTGTTATAGAGCAGGGGTCTCTAAACTTTTTCACTTGAGGGCCAGATTGAAAAATCCTGGAAGTCAGGCGGTCCAACACATACACATAAATAAATATATATACACACTTATGTGTATGTGTGGGGGATGACATTGGGTGAACGTCAATTCTTTAAAGTTTACGAAATAAACTAGTTAATAAAATAGGTGTTTAAATAAAAATGTAGATTTATCCAAAGAAATCAAATGTATTCCAAATAATGTAAATGTACATATAAGTTGGCCTACGAAAAAATAACATTCAACAATATTCCTATGTATCATTCTTTGACTTTCTTATGTACGTATGGGACGTGTGGAGTTGTTTCTGGCATATGATGTCTGTTCATTTTGGGTCAAATTTCGATTATCTTATCACTAGAATGGATTTCAAGTGTTCGTCTGAAAAGTTAGCCCTGTACTTTGATTTTACAAAGGTTATTTTTGAAAATGTCTGCTCGCAGATATAAGTAGGTCAATACAAACACTGAAAGCACTGATCTTGCAAAGTTTTTTATTTCTTTGAAATCATCACCCAATGACCTGCAATGAAAGGAACTGTCAGAAGTTTACTGTTTTAAAAAATTAAAATAAACTAAATATAATCACTTGTAAAATGAAAGAAGGTCCGCATTCTTGTAACATTCCTTGAAATATTCTTTCAAGTATTCATTGGACGTAAGCTTAATCAATTCAAGTTGAAGTTCTGTTGGTGCATTTTCGATTTCACATTGGAATGGATTTTGAAATAGCTTGATCTTTTCTGCTGTAGTTGCATGATCAAAGTTTGCGAAACGGTTTTCAAACTCCTCACGAAGTTTTGTGATAGTTTGTACTGCATAATGTGGTGGGAAAGGCACACAAGTTTCCCTAGCAAACTACTTGTGGCAAAGTTTTGAAGTGGTCCAAAATTGTCTTTCCCGATTGGTTTTCAAAAAGAGCAAGTTTTGTTCTAAAAACTTTCACATGTTGGAATAAGTCGTTTACAAAAGACTTTTCGCCTTGAAGTTTCAAATTTAAAAATGTAAGATCAGTGGTAATATCAACAGCAAATGCAAGATTCCAAAGCAACTGATTATCTGAAAGCTCTTCTACAGGCTTACCCTGTTCAATCATGAAAATGTCAATAGCTTAGTGGAGCTCAAAAAACCTTTGGAGCACCTTTCCTCTGCTTAGCCAACGTACCTCACAATTATATGGGACATCTGGATACTGACTTTGAATATCCGAAAGAAAATTCTTAAACTGCCTGTGTTTAAGAGAGTGGAATAGGATGTAATTTATTGTCTTAACAACGACCTGCATTACTTCCGACACATTTATGTTTTTCCCACACAAGGATTGTTGATGGATAATGCAATGAAAAACCATTGGTTTCTCACCTCCAGCATTTTGAATAGCATTGCATACATGCCCTACTAATCCTGTTTTACTGCTACTCATACTTCTACCTTCATCTGTAGTAACGCCTTTTAGTTTTTAATATCTAATTGAAGTTTAAAAAGGGTTTCATTTACCTTAGTAAAGAGCGCAAGGCAAACGCTCTAATAAGAAGCGGAAAGCGTTATTAAATTGAAGGCACTCAGTAACGAAAGTCATTTATTAATATTTTGCAATAGTTTATTTCCTCTAAAACCGGCTCGAATTACACGGAACCTCGAACCTACCGAGACTCGAATTACCGCGACTCTACTGAATTTGAATTATTTTTACGATCTACCACATTTTACGAAAAATTGCATGCTGCATCGGTCGGTTTCCCGCGGGCCTGACAATGACCCTTCATGGGTCGGGTCTAGCCCGAAGGGCCGTGGTTTGGAGACCCCTGATTTAGATCATTATCAGTTTCATTTTTAATATTTATCATTCAAGAGGGAACTAGGCCCCAACAATGAAAATATAAAGGTTGGTTTTATGGCGCAAGGGTCATATTTGGCCAGAAAATATAAAGATCCCAGGTGTTTGGGTTCTGTGCCCCTTCTGATAAAGCAACCTAATAAGCAAGATCAAACACTCTGTATATTAAGATTTTCTCACATTTGTAACATTTATCCCTTATGTTTGGGGCTCCTGTGCACTAGCCATGAAAATAGAGCAGGATTCCAAAGTCCTAGGCATATCTGGTGCTTTAAAACACCTTATTTGGTTTTTACTTCTCCTGTATGGGCTCCTAGGAGATGACATTTGAGTTTAAATGACACTGACAACCAACAAATGTTTCTTTCTGCTATCTAGAAACATGCATCACTTGCAAATCTGTTTCAAGATAGGCTGTTTTATATGGTGCCAGCTCATGTATTGTCTAAAGTGTTTTCAGTAATTTGCCACAGTAATTTTCACATTTGTATCTTTCAGGAAATACTTCAAGCCATTTTCAACTGAATGGAAGGACTTTTTGAGTCCTGACCACCTTAGAGAAGAAATTAATTTGTGGGAAAGGAAGGAATTAATATGTGGAAAAGCAAGTTTTTTGGCTCCTGTCTTATCAAGAATCTTTTCGGTGGGTGCTTGTTTGTATAACTTGGCCATTGTCAATTCAACTAATCTAATTAGTTTTTAAATAAAAATTAAATTCAGTTATTGACATGTTTTTAGGTGTTTTTAAATTTGAAGGTAATATTCCATGATAACTCAGTGTTTATGGCAATTGTTTTGAGTAGATTCAATACAAAAATGAGCCTAGACCATGAGAAAATAGTACTATAGTTAATTTTAATCATCTTCCTTACAAGATACTAAATACAAATAATCTTTCACGTGCAATTGTAAAATAGCTCTAGAGGAATGTTTTCATGAAAAGTACACAATATATCTCGTCAATTACTAGCTGGTTCATCCTACTATGAGTTTGCAAAAAATATTCTAAATGCACTAAATATGTTAATTAAAACTGTTCTTTTTGCTATTTTGTTCTTAACAATAAATCAAAGACAATACTAGATACAATTTCTTATAATCTGAATTATTTACAAATTACATGACTAAAAGAACAATAATGTAGTGCACTTCGTACCCTACCTTAATTAAAACTACATTTTTCGACTACACATGAACATACATTAAATTGAATAATTTAATTAACTAATTTAAATTTAAAACATATAAGCACTTTGATTATTTAACTGCATTCATGGTTCGTGATTTCAGAGTGTTCCCAACTTGTATTGGGAACAATCTGGATCTGGGACTAATGAAATGGCTAGTTCACTAAAAAACTGAGACTTTTGGAAAGTTTGGTTCGAATAACTTTTGCAACCTGTGCGATTTGTTTGCATTTACGAAAGTGCTTAAGATAAATCCCAGTAATAAAATTAATTTAGGAGTACATATTTCTCTTCATCTCTCCCGTATTGACATATGTATGAAGCATACCTGATTTCACAGTAAAGGGTCATTTAATCAGTTTAATATTTTGTGTTTCTACAACATTGTCAACTCTAAATCCATTCCATATGCACTGCTGTGTGAAATAATAAGCACACGATAAAGGAACATGGGAGAGAGGGACAAATATGGCAGCAGCATCAACAAGCTCAAGCAAAGCTCATAGAAAAGACCCAGTGCTTTCCTGCATAAACTTCATACCTTTCTGGCACAACCTAAGCATCGATGTGGTGTTTTGTTTGAACCCTGATGTCTTTGATTTCAATTCCAATAATTCCCCCTTGCAAGTTAAATTGCAATATCCTATTCTAGATCGTGTATGTCACCTTTAAGTTGGGAATTAGACTCGACTGGACCTTTAATTAATATCACAAAATTACACTACTTATCTTAAACTTCCCTCCGTCAATTTTATGTTTCTAGTTCAAAGCAACTCAAAAAGCGATGCACCAGCCCCAATCGGATCACCAAAAGTAAAGCACCTCCGGTCGCAGTCAGTACGGAGTCAGTACTAACCAACCGAGCTGCTGTCCCAACTCAGAGATGGAACAAACTTTTTAACAGCTGATAAATTTTGTTAGCCAGCCCTTTTATCACAAGTTTTAATTTTTATTAAAATTTTAAATTTAAACACTTTAATTTAAGACACCCTTATTATGATGAGGAGCTATGCTGCTTCGCAGCGGGTGCTCTGTAAGTGATATGTCTAGTCCAAGCTCAAGTAAAGTTGCTCAAGTACTAAAGTGAAAAGTGCCAAATAAGATACTGCCATGAAAATGAAGCCTCTAAAATCTGCTTTAGGTGCAAAAAAATGTTTGCAGAAAGTGTTTAGCAGAGCAAACTTGCATCTGTAAATTATGATGCTAATGAATCGAAATTTTATTATTGAATACCCAAAAGTGAAACTACCGAATAAAAAATCCAAATATTTTATGGGCCATGGGAAAACACCCATTTTGAGAAAAAGTTGTTGCACCAGTAATGGATTTTTTCAAATTTTTACCATAGATAGACATGGCAATGAAACCATTAAATCTCAATTTTTAAAATATTTTGCCCAATATTAGGTGAGATACGGGAATTTAAAAATTGGTCAATTTCACAAAATGGTGGCCATCTTGGATTTGCCACTCTATAAATGAAAATATTTTAGAACAAATAGTTCAAATAATTTTGGTGCCAAACGGAAACCATTTATTTCAGGAGTGTATTTAAACTACAAAAACAATGGAAATTTTACATTTTAGTGGATTTTTTTTACATGTAAAGTGGAAAAATCACTTTTAAAAACAATTGACTTTAAAGGCCTATTGAAAAAATGAACCCTCACACTTTTCTCTGAAACTTTGTGGAAGTATAAATTAACATATGTACCTTTATCTGAGAAAAATTCATAGGTAAAATTTCCGATTTCTTAATAAAAGCTATTCTAATGATATAGCATATGTATTTCAAAACAGTGGTCATTTTATAGTGCAAAAATGACCATAGCTTAAAATCCAAAGGTCAAATGGTTAAATTTGAATTTTTTATGAAGTATTAATTCAAAGCAGATTCATATTAAATGTGTGGATATAAATATAATTCCAAATTACGGTTCTACGTAATTTTTAATTTATTTTATCACATGTGTCTGGAAAAGTATTTTAAGAACAAATAAAAAGTGTTTTTCTTTAGTTAAATTATTTTAAAAAATACACTGCTGGCCACCCAAATTGCAACACCAAGAAAGACAAGAGATATCACAACAAAATTTATTTTGTAGATAACATGTTGACCAAGTATCAAATGATTAAATTTATAGACTTCTGTGAAGTGTGGTTCCTGCCAAAATCAGTAGCCAGAGTAGCCGCCATTGTTGGAGATCACCGCTGCCACACGCCTCGGCATTGATTCAAAGAGACTTTGGATGTGTTCTTGGGGTACAGCAGACCAAGCAGCTTCCACACGTTGCCAAAGTTGATCTGGTGTGGCAGCTGGGGATGTATTCTGGGTCAATCGTTGAGCAACCATGGACCACATGTTTTCTATCGGCGAAAGATCCGGAGAGCGAGCTGGCCAGGGAAGCAATTCAATCTGGCGATTGACGAAGAACCCTTGGACAATGCGTGCCACGTGTGGTCGCGCATTATCCTGTTGAAATATGGCTGTGGGCAAGCCCTGAAGGTAAGGAAGGACAACTGGCTCCAACAGCTCGGAGATGTAGCGCTGGCTGTTTAAAGTACCGGCAATGCGTACTAGAGGAGTGCGAGAGTGATATCCAATACCGCCCCATACCATAATACCCGGTGCAGGACCAGTGTGGCGGTGCATAACGCAGCTGTTCAGCATCCTCTCTCCACGGTGTCTCCAGACTCGAATCCGACCATCGTGGTGTTGCAGACAGAAGCGTGACTCGTCAGTAAAGACAATTTCATTCCATTCTGCCGTCCACATCCTTCTTTCATCGCACCATTGGCGGCGGAAACGTCTGTGGTTCTGCGTCAAGGGTAGACGAAGCAATGGACGTCTTGCGGACAGACCACTCTGCTGTAAATGGCGTCGAATGGTACGCGCAGACACTGGATGATGCGGTACAGACTGAATGTGCTGTGCTATGGTTCGTGATGTGGCTGAGCGATCCGTCACTGCCATACGCACAATATGCCTGTCATCACGTGAAGTGGTGCACTGAGGTGGATGCGATCGAACACGTCGGTCCGTCGTACCCTCCTGCATCCAACGATCACATATCCGCATTACAGTTGTTTGGTTTCGTCCAACACGACTACCGATTTCCCTGAAAGATAATCCACATTCTCTGTAGGCCACTATCCTTCCTCTGTCGAACTCGGATACTTGATCAAAAGATGATCGCTGTTTTCTACGAGGCATAATTGATCGTTTTTTTGAAAAAACCACAAGAAAAACACATTTGCCGTAATTGAAATCGTCGAAATCTCCAAGCCTTAAATAGCGCTTTGAAGTGGCGCCACAGGCGCGCGTGATGTGCGTCTGCGCTGAAATTCTAATCATTTGCATATCTCACCTCCGCTAATGCATGTTGTAAATTTCATATTATTTGCATGCTTCCTTCAGGGTGTTGCATTTACGGTGGCCAGCAGTGTACTTTACAGAATGTAATCGTTTTATAATATTTAATTACAATATTTCTGTTAAATATATTTACTTATGCTCTGGTTACATTGTTTCAAAATTACAGTGAAATTCTTACATTCTTATATTAATTAGAAATAGAAAAATACTTATAATAGCCCCAATTATACAACACAAATACCCATAAAATTTTTATAAGTTTAAAAAGAAAATATTCTGTGACCATGTTAAAACATTTAATCAACATCCAAACTGTTGGCCTACTTCATGCGAAATACACACGAAACAGGATTAGCAGAAATACATGTGCAACACATATATGCTTCATATCAAATAGCAGATGAAACCAAATAATAGAATGAAGACTTCGTAAAAATAAGACTGAAGTATTTAAGTTAAAAGGTTTATTTGAAATAAATAAAATTACGTTGACTGAAAACGCTCCATCCTGGAACTACAAACTGCACAAAAAGCAGTAGCTGACACAGGCAGCATATAAAACGTGATCACAAAAGCATAAGGATTTTTTCAGTTTTACCACCTTTGTATCAGACGTCATTTAATAGATTTGCATGATCGGTACTTCTGATTCAACCAATCAGTATAGACACGTGCCGATGACGAAAGTTGAAGTCAGCATGCATGAGATTTGCATATCGATTACGTCATCGCTTAAAACACGAGATTCAATAATAAACATAAACATCCGGATATATTGTAATGCAAGAAAATTATCCCAGTTTGTTATTGAATTCTAACACAAACAAGATCAGAGCAAAATCTCTGAAAACAATTTCTTTAAATTCGTCAGGCAAATACCAAGTACTTAATCCTGAAAAAAAGTAATGCATAAATTGTTTTTCTTCAGTGAATTCAACAGTTACTAACGCCAGTGATTCCAATACCAAATTTCAATTTTGCTATCAAAAAGTATATATTCCTTTAATGGGGTTATTTCAATTAACGTCACACTGGAGCAACACAACGGGCTATTGGTGACGGTCCGGGATCAATCCCAGAAGGAAAGATCCGATCCTTTAATGGACTCTTGAAAAATTTATTTAAAGTTTGTAAAATTTATCACAATGCATTAAATATTCTTTAAGTAATTCTGAAGATGGACACTTATCACACCTGTACACCATGTATGTTTCTGAATCAATTCTACAAACAAGTTTTTAATTATGTGTTCATTTACATGGATAGCACGAGCTTAACATTCTGATATATACTATACACACTGAATGAATACCTTTGATTCCAACAGTCACACATTCTCTTATGTATAGTAAGCAAGATTTGGAAATTACAATTTTAAATTATGCTCCTTGAACGCAACGAATAATTCTTTTTTAAATTATACAAAATCAGTCTCTTGTTTTAATACTCTCCCATTGTCAGAAGAAACAGATATGAAAACTTTTTTGTGCAAAGAAGCTTTAGCTCTAGTTTTTGGTGTCACTAAATTTCGAGACTACCTACTAGGCTAAAAGTTTATACTTCTTACAAATCACCAATCTTTAGTAACCATCTACTCAGAGAAAAGACATGGTTATGCCAAATTCATGAATACAGAGATGGGCTCTAACATTATCGGCGTCTGACTACTGTTCATTACTGCAAGGGGGAAAAGAACAGCAATGCTGATACATGCTGCCGTCTACTTACAATGACTACTGCATTTAACGCACCAGTGCCTGAAGAACTTGAACTATAGTTAGAGAGGATAGATATTGGACAAGTTACAACTGAAGAAATTCAAGAAGCAACCAAGGAAGATCTAGTGCTGTCTCAGCTGTCCAGGATTACTCAAGTAGGATGATCGGAGTCCCAAAGAAACATTGACTCAAATGTTATGCTCTACTGTAAGAAAAGATCAGAACTTATAGTGACGGAAGAAATTCTCCTTTGGGGAAACAGAGTTGCAATTCCAAGTGTTTTGAGACCGAAAGTACTGAGTGAATTACATTCTAATCATCAAGGAATTACAGGTATGAAGAGTATTGCCCGATTATTTTGGTTTATTAGTGGCTTATTATTTGGTAGTTTATTATTTGGCCTAATTTAGACAAAGATATTGAAAATACAGTAAGGTATTGTTCTATTTGTGTGCAAAATGCAGACATACCACATAAAGTTTAACAAGCATGGCCAGCTGCAACTATACCCTGGTCACATATACATATGGATTATGCAGGACCTATCGAGAATAAAATTATTCTAATTGTGCAAGATTTGTTTTCAAAATGGATTGAAGCTTTCCCAGTTACGGCAGCAACCACAGAGAAATTATATGAACTATTTTCTCATTTTGGACTTCCTTTGTGGTAACAGATAATGGAACTGCATTTACTTCTGATGAATTTAAAGCATTTATGAAATGCAATGGTATCCTTCATCAAATGGCCAGGCTGAGAGCAGTTCAATTTGCGAAGAAGACTGAAAAAGTACAAGGTGATTCACTAACTGTTAGACCTGCAAAAATTATGAACCACAGGAGAACACCATTAGCCTTGTCTGGATTGTCTCCGGCTGAATTACTACTTGGGAGATTAATTAGAGGATTGGATTTGATACCCTCATCGAATATCTGTGAATCAAAGCCCAAATCACCATTCAAGGTTGGAGATCTTGTTTATGCAAGAAATTTATGAAGAGGTAACAAGTGGATACCAGGTGTGATCTCCTCAGGTATAGGAAACTTAATGTTTCGTATATTACTTCCTTCTGGATTGTCAACACACCAATATCAACTACGTCATAGAAATGTGCTACGTAATAAAGACATTCATTGTGTTAACCCAAACGGTTAAACGCCAATGTTACGAGACACTACTACTACTCCATTACAATCAGCTACATCGGAAATGCAACCTGGGAGAGAACAAACTGAACTTAGCTCTGCCCAATCAACTTTACCAAATATAAGGCTACGACGTTCAGAACGTGCCAGACGTCCACCTAAGAGACTGTGGGTAATGATTGAACTTCTTTAGGAAGAGAAGAGTGTTGCATATTTCCTTCCAATGTTTATATTACTGAGTGTTGTAAATTACTAGTGTTAATATTAATGACTTCCAGTATTTATATTAATGAGTGTTGTAAATCACTAATGTTTATATTATTCTTTCCTGCATTTATTCATGGGTTCATGTGTTAACATTACTGTTTCCAATGTAAGTATTCTTATCAGTACATTTGTTTGATGCAATCCTTTTAAATATGCAGTGAATCAGTTGCCTCCGAGTCTTTAAGCTGTTTGTATTGTTCTGTATGCTTGTCTGTTGCGATGTCTCTATAATTATTAATTGTCTTGATGGAGTTACACTGATTTCAATATCTCAAGACACAACATAACATATACTTTTATTTACTGTCGTCAAAGGGCGGATGATTTTAGTATAATTTTGAAGGTGAACTGAGTACAAGCAAAGTTCTTTACTTATTTGAATAAAATGGCATGCATCTTGTTCAATTATTTCAATTATTATAAACTTAATACAGAAAGGAGAATGAAATTTGGAATTTTGATTTAAATCAATGATTTTTTTAATAAAAATCAATTGGAGGGCCTGTTAAAAAATATTTGGAGGATTGTATCTGGATTATCGGCTATGTAAAACTGTCCTGAGGGCCGTATCTGGACAGCGGGCAGGTTAAACATGTCCAGTATCTAGTCTGCTGTCCTAATAAACATATTTGGTGGACTGTATATAGACTGTAGGCCGGGTAAACCTGTCCGGAGACCGTATCTGAACTGTGGTCATGATAAAAATTTGGAGGACCATATCTGGTCTGCGAGCCGGGTAAACATATCCGACGGGACGGGGCTTATTCGCCTTGAGGGCCGGTTAAACCTGTCCAGAGAACCGTATCTAAACTCCAGGTCTGCAATCAATCTATTCACTACAACGTATTTATCTTGCACGTACGGATTTTTGTTGTATACGTGCTAGTTAAACTTGATCCCAATGTCAGTTTAAGCTAATTACATAACAGCTGGAATTGCTAAAAACATTAAAAAGCTACACAAATTCAATAAATGTTCAGTAGTATGCACATTCACATCGCTTAACAATGGTAAAACGTAACTCAAATTCAAGAACTATTCAGTATTATACACATTCTCATCGCTAACTTTTTATAAGTAAATGTTATGTCGTCAAGAAAAACGATAAAAATCAAATCAATCAACCAAGCTGAATTTTCGCGCAGCAGTCACGTGACTACTAGCGACATCTTGCTCCCACTTTTTGAAGTTCTCAATACGATGCTCAGTCTATTATATTTCACTTCTATGGGATTGATCCCGACCGTCACCAATAGCCCGTTGTGTTGCTCCAGTGTGACGTTAATTAAAATACCTGCCTACCTCTCATTGGTTAAAATTATATTTGGATACTTTCAGAAGAAATGGCTCGCCTTCGATACCGAAATTAAATCATGAAATGAGAGTTATTTTCATTGTTAATATACAAACCAGGGGGAAAGTAAAGATTCTACTTCAGCAAACCAAATGCTCTCACTTCGCCGTTTTGGCAATGTTTGACATGTAATCTAATTGATGTTGACCAATCATCTATCATATCAGGTAATCAAGAAAGTTTGGCCGTTTTTAGGTTTTGTCACACTGCACATGCACTTATTCTAATAATAAAAAGTTTGGAGAGTGGAATGCCTGCTCAGGTATTGACCTCGTCATCAGACAGTGTTTAAAATTAATTGTTTTGCTTGGATCCCGTTGTATTGCTTTAGTGTGACGTTAATTAATTACCATTTCCACCATGTAATATATAGATTGAGCTTGTGCGTGCAACTTCGGGTTACGGTAGCCCGGTTGGCAGAGTAACGGATTAGCAACCGGAGGGTTGCGAGTTCAAATACAACCAAAAACCGTCGTGTACAAATGGGGCTGGTGCAAATGGGCCGTTAATTTTTCGTGGCCTCAAATTGGTGGGATGTGGAAGTTTGGAGAGTAGGTTTCCAACGGAGTTGTGACCTCGTTATCTGACAGTAGTTCAAAATTACGTGGTGTGGTCCTCGGTCTTTTCCTTCGTGTGTGATCGTGGACCGTCTCCAATAACTCGTCGTGCTGCTCCAGTGTGACGCTAATTAAAATACCTACCTACGTGCATGTTATTTCTGTCGATAGTTTCGTTTGAAGATATGTCAAGTGATTGCATTGTGTTGCTCCAGTGCGAGGTTAATTAATACCTATCTGTCAAGTAGTTGTGAGAAGAAGCATAAATCCTTATGGAGGGCAAATTATTCATTGGTTGGTGATTTTCCAGTGTGGTAGGTATGATATTTTAATTAACGTCGCACTGGTGCAACACAACGGACTATTGACAACGGTCAGGGACCTACCCCGATGGGCAATTTCCGAGGACTCCACCTCGTGATTTTTGAACCAGTCAGATGACGAGGTCACACCTGAATTGGCACCCCATGCCACGTGAGGACATTTCAGGCCACGACAGCTGTTGTCATAGAAACGGACCTTGTCCCATTTTTCGGATTAATTGGCGTAGTGTTGCTCTAGGTTGACGTTAATTAAAACTACCTGTACCTACCTACCGGATTAATTGGAAAAATCTCGTAGTTTTTTAGTTTTATTGTTTACATCCATTTATTTGCTTGTTGTTTATATTCGCAATATACAAATTTGTGTCACGTATATTAGGCCCCATTCACATGAGGCGTTTTCTAACGTCAAAACAAAGCGCGGGTAGCCAAAGTATTACATAGAGTTCTAGTGGAGTACACATGCAGAAATCGTGAGAATCCACGCGCTAGATGGCTTCGACGCTTCAACAATCTCCGGTCGTTCTAGCGATTAGAAGGCGTTTGGAGAAACATAGGAATGAACTGCACCGTACACGTGACACCAGCGGCGGCTCGTGGTTGGAAAATAGGGAAGAGTCTCCCCGGAATCAACCCCCCCCCCCGAAATTAAAATCTTGGCTATGTCAGTGATATGAAAACATAGCAGTTCCGAAAATTAGTCAATGAGGATTTACCTATTTTCTTTAAATTAAATCAATTCTGTCCTTTAATGCTGCAAATCTATCTGATATGTCATCGCAAAAGGACTGTTTCTTTATAAGCGTCCCTAATACGTCTTTTGGAATAGAAATATTTGACAAAAAGAAAGTCTCTCTGGCGGAATAGTATTTCTTGAGTAAATTTTTATTTTTTAAGACAATTAAAACACCTTTCCACTGATACACTTGTAGATGGAATTGTTAAGACGAGAGAAAACAAATTATAAGCTTCTGTGAAAATTTCTTTATCATCATAAAGCATTCGAAGTTCTTGCGTGTCGATATATTCTTGAATTTTCCATTGGCATATATAAGACAGTTCATTTTTAAGGAAGTGGTACTTCCCTTCCAAGGCTAGTAAAGGAGACAGGTTGGTCTATCAGCCTTTGTCCCTTTCTCCGCGAAAAGAGGGGTGACCTTATGACGTCACGTGGAGGAATGATTTTTCCAGCGAGCAAGTGTCTCGTCATTTTCACTCAATGGAAAGTATTGCTTTTAGAGTACTGGAAGTTCCCTTACTGTTTTTCACTGTCTTATGAACATTTCATAGTTTTACATCTATTTGAAAAGTAGATCTATATAACAGGTCTTCAGAGTTAAGTATGTTTCGAGGTAAATAGGACGTTTTTGACTCCCTTTCTGTATATCTTTGTTTTAAGAGCCGTTGATAGTTTTACATCTATTTCAACGGAAAACAGGATAGTTTTACATCTACTTGAGCTCTATATAATAGGTATCCTGAAGTAAGTATATCGAGCTGGGCAGTTTCAACTAGCAAAAATTGCGGGAAGAAAACACCGGATGTGCTGTTTCATAGATTTCCAGCCGATGAATATTATAAAAATGTATGGTTTCAGAGTGCAAAAGAAAAAATTCTTTCAAGCCTCAGTACACGAGAATTTGTTCCGTTCATTTTACGGAAAACAACTATGAACGTGATCTGAGGGACGAACTTTTGGGATTTCATAGCCAGGAAGGTATTAAAACTGCCATACCTTCTATAAAAACCTTCCGTTTGAAGAATCGTAGGAAAGTTTTCTCAGATTCGCCACTTCAAGTTTTGATGGACGGCAAGTGCATCAAGAAATGGAACGAGGAAGATATTACCAAAGCCATTGCTTTGAGAGCCAATGTCTTATAAAACATATATCATCTTCGAAATCATTTGGAAATGCCATTACCGTCCACTACAACTTTGAAAAGATGGTGAAGAGATTAGACTTTTCTGAAGGAGTTTTAGACCCAATTCTAAGCTTCATGAAGACTAAAGGCGGCAACATGACTGAAGCTGAAAAATTTACAATTATTTGTTTTGATGAAATGAATATGAAATGATTCTCGTATTTGGTACGATTCAGTAAAAAATGAGTATTAGGGCCTTATAGCAATGTTTATTTCCATGGCAAAAGGTCTCATTAAGTACAAAGAAGCAACCAATTTATTATAACTTTGACCAGCAAATGACAAAACTATTATTGTTTAAATTAATAGGAAAACTAGAAGAAATTGGATTTAGGTGGGAAAAACATCCGCATTTGGAAGGAATTATCAATAACACCAACAAACAGTTCATTTTCAAATCTAATGGATAACAG
Organism: Meta bourneti; assembly: GCA_933210815.1. NCBI lineage: Eukaryota > Metazoa > Arthropoda > Arachnida > Araneae > Tetragnathidae > Meta > Meta bourneti. The sequence continues at coordinate 103,505,853 of OW119933.1, forward strand.
GAAACATCTGGGGTTTTGCTGATTTCCCTCATCTTTTAAAGTTATTAAGAAATCATATATCAGATAGCGGGATAAAACTATCCTCTGATAAAGTGATTCAAAAATACATATTTGAAAATTTACTGGAAGCTGATTCGGACGAATTGAAAGTATGCCCAAAATTATCTTGGGGCAAATTCAAATTAGAAACAATGAAAGGCAAAATGTAAGAATGGCCGCACAGCTTTTGTCGGATCATGTTGCAAAGGCATTAGATTATTTTCCGAGTGAGAAAGAAACAACGAATTTCATATCTACCATTGATGGTTGTTTTGATGTTTCCAATTCCAGGACTCCGATAAATGACAAAAATTCACGGTGCGGGTTTGGTCTTAAACCAGAGCCCCAGATGGATGTTCTGCACAAAGCAAAATATTATATTGGAGAAATGAGAGTTGTCGGTAGGTCAAACATGCTACCTTTCCAAAAAGGATGGTTAGTATCCATTTCATCTTGAATTCGACTTATGAAGTTTATTCAACAGGCTGAACGGAAATACATTTTGACCTGTAGAGTAAACCAAGATTCTTTGGGAAATATATTCAGTCAAATAAGAAGGTTTAGGCAAATTTTACGACCATCCTCTACCCATCGACTTCAAATACAGACTGCGCCAAATTCTTTTGTGCAATAAATTCCCACTACCTTCATCTAGTGCAATAACTAACGATACAAGTGATGATGACCAGTTTTTAAGCGTCCGGTTATTTAACTCTTCTGCTAAAGTTAATGAATTAACCGAGATTGAAGAAAAAGAAAGGAACACAACATTTGAAGTCGGTACAGTGCAGTTATTGAATTCAATAATTGAAAATGATTTTGAACTCAATCATCAGAAAATACTGGAACTTCAACAGTTGAATCTTTTAATATAAGAGAAGACTGCTCTAACGAAGCATTAAGATTTATTGCCGGCTACATTGCTTTTAAAGTGCATGATCAAAGTCTGGGAAATAATACTGAACATATTCAGAAGGAAAATAATCAAACGTGGATTGGGGCTGGTATTGGTATTTTTAATTAAGGTCACACTGAAGCAACATAATGGGCTATTGGTGACGGTCCAGGATCAAACCCGAAGGGAAAGATCCGAGGATAACACCACGTAATTTTGAACCACGGTCAGACGACGAGGCAACACCTAAGCTGGCACCCCACTCTAAAAACTTCCACACCACGCCAACGGATAAAAGTCTGGAAAATACTGTACATTCAGCAGGAAAATAATCAAACGTGGATTGGGGCTTTATCTCGAGGTGTTTTAGTTTTAAAAACTTAGTGTTGGTTTGAAACGGTGAAAGAACTTGAAAAGTGTTTCATGCTGTTTCATGGACCTGTGCAATTAAATAAATGTGAAGGTGTAATAAATTCACACAAGTATTACAGGAAAAATTTCCCATGCCAAATGCTTCAGCTCTCAAACTTTTTGCACGATCAAGAACATTTTTCTGAATTAAATATATAAACTGTGCCGCTATAAAACGTAGAAATGACAAAAAAGTGCAAAAATTTAAGAAATCTCAGAAACCATCATGAATGGATAATTGTCGCCTAGTTGGAAGATGTTTCATGTCATGGGGAAAGTTGTTTTTAAAACTTATTTATTTTCTTTTTAATTTACGATTAACGCATTTACAAGAGGTTCAATCCTGAAAAAAAAAAACACTTCGCCGACAACACAAGAAATCCAAAATTTATCAACATTCTTTAAGACTTTACAACGAAAACAAATAACAAAACAATCTGCTTGACGTTCATAGGTTTTACATGTAGGAACCGTATCCGTCTACACGCCGATTCCTCCGAGTGACGTCACGTTTCCTCCCCTTCCAAAACCACTCTGATGGACCCTACTTTCCCCTTAAGTTGCCGGTGCAGTGGTGGCTTTTCAGGGAAAGGGAAGTCCCTTCCTTCCCCTGAAAAACCACCACTGCATGACACGCATTTTGACACCCATTAGAGCGTTTTGATTCCCCTATTCCAAGTTTCTATCTTCGCGCTCGTTAAAGATAGAGTAAAAATTTTTACGGGTTTGAAATCTGCGGAAAATGTTACACTAGATCGATATCTAAAATGTGATTTTCTCTAAGTAAATAATTTCTCAACTGTAACTTTAATATTTTCACGATACGCATTTGGACGAATATATTCATTACGAACACAAAAGGGAGTATTCATCTCGTTTTTATAGAAAAGATGTAACTTGATTGGAGTATTTTGTCTTAATCCACTGCTTTATATTTAGGGCCATTAAAAATAGGATGAGAAAACTTAATTGTTTTTGATTTATTGAAGAAATTTGCCGTTTCACACAAAACTTGTAAAAATGTGATAGTTTACAATTAAAGAGGATAGTGGGTAATTTTATTTCTGAGAATAACGTATACCGACAACTGTCCGTTCTAGTTTTCTTGTGCGGCAAACGTCTTTAAAATAAATCTAAAATTAAATATTCAATTTAAAAGCTAAAATTTAAAGTTATTTTTTATTTGTCCTCAACCTGAAATGAGTAAGATGTTTCAATTTTCATTCACTTTTCACATCCTCGCGTGTTACATTTAACTCTATATCACTTTTGAAATGAACTTCTGATTTACTGAACTTAATTTACTGTGAGCTTATTTTTTATAGAATTTATATTTTAATCTTGTAGTTAGTGTTATTTCAATTTTAATCGAAATCATAATATTATGTGTACGCGTAGACGCAAATTCTATTAGCAATCTCCTGGTTTTCAATCTGTTCTGTTTATTGGTTTTTCTTTCAGAATTTTTAGTTTTAACATAATTTTCTCGTTTCATCGTGGGTTTTAATCAAATTTTAGTTGAAATATTTACCAGTCCTTATTCCATTTGTGATGCAAAACACCTGAAAGATGGTAGGTTGGAGGGTTAGGTTTCGTTTCGGATAATCGGAACTCAGGGAAAATTGTGTTTTAAAATTAAAAAACTAATTATTGTTATGTATATGTTATTTGTGCTGATACATTAAAATGTTTAGAAATAGGTTTAAAAAATAAAGATTTATTTGAACGAAAATTAAGTAAAAATTAACTATAGATCGTAGGAAACAAGATTAAACCTTCAAAAATAACATAAAAAAGAAAGGTTATCACCAGTGCCGGATTTTATTTGCTGGCATCTTTTGATAGTACTTCGTAGACAATGCCATATAAACAGAAATTCCGTTTCCAATTTCCTGGTTCTAGAAATGTAGTTTTTTTGGGGATATATTTTTATTTTACGCTGTCAATTTTAAAATTTTAAGGAGATTGTTTGGTCATTTACCAGTTAGGTTCGTTTTAATTAAAATTTAATTTAAAGAAGCAAGTTACGATTAAAGAAATTTTAGGGAAACAGGAAAGTTTAGATAGATGGAAACATTTAAATTTAACAGATAGTCCTGTGGGATAATTAGGGGTCCAAATTACAAGGAGAAACACATTTTTTGCTTTTTTGACCAAATTTATAATAATAAATATCAGTTTTAATATAAAGTGTCTGTTCTGTAAAGAGCAAAACAGATGGCGCTGATGTGTTAGGCAAGTACGTTACGTTATCCGAAGGCAAGTACGTTACGTCATGGAACTCGAATGGGAATTTTAAGTATTATCAGTTTATATTAGAAATTAATTTCAAAAAGGCCTTTTAAATTGTATCTAAACAACAAGTATTTCTTCTTCACCAGCAGTGTTTATCTGTTTGAACTCAAAAAATCCTTCTTTAAGGCCTTCCCTTCTTAAGTACTTGTCCTTTTTAAAAATATCCACAATATGAAAATGCAGCAAACATTTGTATTTAAGTAATTATTTAAATAATTAGAAAAATTAAATATTTTCGTGGGGGGTTCAAGGATTTGATGTAATTTCGGATTGTCAAATTCAATTTTTTCTACCACTGCATAATAAAGAAAAAATTTATAAATAAAATATACAGGTTACTATGGTGTTTCAAACGATTTTGCTTATTTAAAGTGACTCCAAGTGGTGTCTTAAGTGACACTAATTGGTGTCACGGCGATTTAAGAGAAGATTTTGATTTAGCCGCCAACACGTTTTATCCATCACTTTTACATTACCTGTGTGTCATCATTACAGTGGAAAGAATAAGGAAAAAGAAAGGGATAGGCAAGTGAACACGTCTTTTCGGTATCAAATGACCAGATAAATCGTCTTTGTTTAGCTTTACAGGAGACAAGAGTAGAATGAGGGCGCCTTTTCAAGGGGGGATTACGCCCGTTTGTATACATTTTAGCGGAGAAACAAAATAGTAGGGTTTTTGATAAGAGGGGGACAAAATAAGGTTTTGACTATTTAAGTTAGTTGATATTGGAGTGTGCCATCTGGCGGAGAAATGAGATACCACATATTTTCGGAAATTAAAAAAATTCAGAATTTCTTGAATTCGAACAGGGGACCACGGGATCCGAAGGCAAGTACGTTTTCGCTGAGTCACGAACTCACTTGGAAGAAATGGGTGTTTAAAGGTACTAATGCGGTATGGTAGACATGGACTTGTGCATACTCTGGTTTTATTTTTCTAATGAATAATTAATTTTATTTTCGAATTAATAGTAATTGTGTTGGGACAAAGTACTGATACCGCCATCTAGTGGTGGAAGAAGTAACAATTAGTTTTAAAGGAATTTATTTCTTTTATATTTAAAAATATATATATTTGTTCTCTTGTATAAATTAATTTTCTATTTTTGTTAAATGACCGGTACCGTCATCTAGGGGTTGATTTTTAAACGAATTATTCTATATTTATATAATAGTATCATGATTTAATGCATAGGTTAAATTTTTATTTTCTAATTTTATTTTTCAAATTGACTGGGAGTACCGCCATGTAGTGATGGAATAAATTAGGAACAGAATATTCTTTAATTTAGCTTTTTTAAAATGATGGGAGGATATACGTATCAAAAAAATTGGAATAAATTAAAAGATTATTTTAAAATAATACTCTAACGTTGGAACTCGGAACATAAGTAATTAAGGCCAACCGATAGTATGCGAAGTTTTTAACCTTATGAACACTGCATGTAAGCTAGAATTTATAATACGGAAACCTTTTTTACATTTTAATAAATTTATATAAGGCAGGTTCTTGAAGAAAATGTGCATGTTTAAGGAAGGACATGTTTTGTAGGGAATCATTACTGCAACCCGAAGGGAGGACTGAGATCTGAATCGGACACAAATGCATAACGGTATATGAAACATTACATTTTTAGGTAAATAAGAAGCAACTAAACCAAAGATTTATAGTAGGCATATTATAAGCGATAAACGTATAAGATTGATATTATTAGAAGCCTTGGAACTTGGAACAATATGACTAAGGTATGTGTGTGACAAATGTGGGAAATTCTTTTATTGATTAGATGCAATCTTAGGCAAATACATTCTACCAAAGGTTTGTGATGGTAAAGTATCAGATTGAAAGTCTAGAAGCCTCTGGAACTAGTGAGAATATGACTAAGGACTGTTTTGCACGTGTAGGCTAATTAAGATAACAGAAGGAACGGAAGTAAACACGGAGTCACAGATAACGATAGAAACTGAAAAACTATTTGATAAATAAGAGGCTTTTAAAAGCATAATTGGAGCATGAACTTATATGTATTTCTTGGATCTTTGAATTACATTGTTTCTTTTTGGGGGGTTTTCTGCCCTTTTACTGCTTTTGAATAAATCATGGATTCTAATGACATTAGACCTGCAAAGAAAATGCGTGCAGACAAAGAACTGTGTTTGCAGAAATATTGTAAAGATTCCTTAAGTTATGAGTATGGTAAATTGTTTACAGATCGTGAAGGCTTGACATATTTAAGTAGATTGGAAACGAATTAACGTACTTAAAGAAAGAGGAAACTACTATAGAAATTGACGGTAAAAATATACTGTGCCTCGACGACTTGAAGCATATGGAGACGAAGGAATAAGCTATGCCTTTAGCGGATTTTGTATTGCAGCCAAGCCTCGGTCTCCTTTACTATTGGAAATAAAGGCAGAAGTGGAACAAATAATTGGTTCTTAATGCACCCATAGCGTCTGTTTCACTTGGACAGAAAAGACAAATTTGTGTTTTCTAGAAAGAACTACAACTCTTTAAAAATTGTTCTGGAAAATGGAAGCTTGCTTATTATGAAGTGTCCAACAAACCAATTTTGGTTTCACAGCTTGCCCCGTGGGAATGCATCATGCCCTAGAATTAACTTAACGTTTCGTAAAATTCTTGTATAAAGCAGCGATAAACCACTTATGTGCCCCCGAACTGGAACTAAGTGTCGATTGGGATGTACACTAGACGATATTTTGAAGAATGTTGCAATTAATCTTCGCCTTTCTGAATATTCTTTTTATAAATGCTTACACCTTGTTATTTTAAATAAACCTTTTGTGTGTCTTACTACATACACTGTATTTTGGATTATTTATTTTTATTTCAGTTTTATAAATTGTCTTTTAAAATGCAAGATCTGAACTTAAATTTTCTTTGCTATGAAGATTTATTTTTTAAGTTAGATGTTTTTTACTCAAAAATTAATTACACATTAGATGCTACAGCACATATTTTATTGCATAAATTTTGTTTTTAAATATTGTATACTTAAATAAGAGTAAAATTTTAGAAAACTTTACAAGACGCGTACTATGAACATTTGAAGAAGTTATATTGAAACCATGTATCCTACAAAATTTAAATCAAATGATATTTTTTAATTAATCTTTCCTTGCAATAATCTGTTTTACTTTGTAAAAATCTTCCTAAATTTTAGTAATTTAATTTTTATTATATAGATTTACAAACTTTTTGATGACTAGATGAAATTTTCTTTGATATAAGAATTTTTATTTGAAAAGTTAGATGTTTTTACTCAAAAAAATAATGATATATTAAAAACTCACTATATTTTACCCAAAAATCAATTATAGATACTATTACACAGCTGTATGCAACTTTCCATCCAAATGGTATCACATGTCTTGGAAATTCAGAGCTAGATGAAATAAATATTGCTGGTGCTTCGGCCATTTTGGCCACTAGCTTACTGCAAGAGAAAATAAGCATTTTACATTTATTTTCATAAATTTAGTGAGCAAGAAACAGTATGAGGAGTTACTGTCATTCAATTGTGGAAGTTGTTTACAGATCATCTTCCAAAATTTCACATCTGTGGTCCAAAATTATCCCATTTTTTAGGTTTTTCTTTATGGCTTCTAAAAATAAAGATTTTCAAACTTTTTGTGTGGATATTACCTGCTTAAAATTCAGAAATTGAAAAGGAACACTTTTGTTATTGGTAAATAGTTTATGTATTTAATTTTTGACAAACTTTGGACCATAGTTGTCATGTGTGTGTGAAGCACACAACTAGTCCATCTTTTTAAATAAATCAATAAAGGACCATACTTGAAAGAATGATTTGCATTAGGTGAAGTGCAATTTGTAACTTGCACAGTTGACAAGTGAAAATATATGGTGGAAAAAGAGCATTCCAATACCAAAACAATATAATTTAATCTGTTATTATTTAGTATTTGAATGGTTCAATAGATGTCGCTCATATTTCAAATATCAGTGTTATCATGCTTGGGATGTTTGGATCATAGTTAGGACTTAGGATAAAAGTTGAGTGACGTTAGTGTTGACATATAAGCTGTTTTCAACGAAAGCTATTGTGTCTACTTGAAGCTTAAGCTTGTCACTTCAAAATTTTTTTATTTGCTTTTCAGGATAGTGCATTTTATCTGATTCATACCTTTGGGATGTGGGGTATAAATGACATTAATCTTTAGTGGTTAAATCTTTTCCCATCTGGTACTCGAGTGGTTTAGATTAGTTTGATTTTAACCCATTCCCTGCGACATGAAATTTTTTGGGCCTAGATAAATAAAGTTACGGGATGCCACTAACACCATATTGTAAATTTTTGTAATCAAAAATCAGACACATTTCAGGATTTTTTTGCATTATGTAGCTATTGTATGAGTAAAATGTATAGAATTTCTTTAGTTATTTTGGTATTCGGTAATTAATTGGTTAAAGACTTGTTTTAGCAAAAAATCATGCCACCAACAGAAAATAAAAGGAACTCGCACCAAGATTCATGAAACAATTCCTACTTCTCGTTAATATTTAGCTTGTAAAAAGTACTTATTTGTGAAAAATGTTATTTGTAAGTAAATAGTAAAAAATGAGACTAGACATGAAAATATACATGCATTGAAATCAAATATGCCTATTAAAAAATTCCCCTAGTATTAGTATTTCCATGTTATATCCCAAACACACACAAAGTGTTTACACTTAACATACAAGAAAATGAAGCTTTTCTCTAAGAACAGCATAGAATAAATGCAATAGCATTCCCTCGGAACATGAAATTGAGAGGAATTTTGAGCTTGCAATACAAAATTCCATCATTGCAATCATCATTAAAGTAGAATCCCGAATCTATTTTGTTAACATATTCAATTATCAGATGGGCGAATTAACTTTTACATTCCAAACTTCAATTTCATAAATACAGAATAGTTATGCTAGCCGTGCAAAGAATTCCTAGGGTCAATGCATAAAATTTACCAATTAAATTTAAATAAAAATTAACCAATATATTATACAAAACAAAATGAAAAAATTAAAGTTTCCAAAGATTTAAGTACAAAATTGGAATGCTTATGTGATACTGCAGAAACTTTTTCATTGTGACTAAGTGTCTATTTTTTCATAAGCAGACTACAATACTAAATAAATAACTAGAGCATCTGAAAAAGAATCGAAATATAGGGTCTTACATAGGTTCAGCTTTGAGTAAATGAATGTTTTTTGGGGTTATTAAAAGTGTACTTAGATGGTGCAGATTCTCAAGGGTTTTCAGGTCTTGTATGGAAAAAATTGAAATGCTACCATTGGAAAGCATTCATCACATTTTGACAGAAAACTCCACATGTATATCCAAAGTGAATGTTTTTCTTGGACATATCACCTGAGATTCGGAATACAGACTGAGAAAAGTATTGTCTCTGGCATCTTCAGAATAACCGGCACACTAAAACTGTAAATGGATCAAATTTTGAAAAGCAGGGAACATAAATTAAAATAAGTTGATAATTGCATTAATCAAAAATTTTTATATTACTAAAAATGAACAAAATTATTTGTGTATGTGTGATTAATTGTAACTATTAATAAAAATCATGGTCACACAAAAACCGAAATTTGAATAACAAAATTTATTGGATGAGTTTCGTTAATTACTTCAATTCAAAAACCAAGGCTCAGTAGACTTTCTTTTTCCAATTGCCATTTACAAAAGTTATCAAATTACCGTAAGAAACTAAGTTCCTCTAACAGTATTTTACACATTTCAAGATTGAAAATACGGTGTAAATATTTTAAGACACAAGCATCAGTAAGTGAATTACATCAATGTGGAATAGGGTAACAGTCTGCAGCTTTTACAAGCTGACCATAACATGTTTATACTTACGAATGTTTACATAACACTTCGGAATCGAAAACAAATGCACATTCTCTGGAACAACCCCACCTCTGTCGAATTTAACACAAACAAGGTAGTTTTAAAATCGAGCATCTTTAAATGTTTACAAAAAGATAAAACTTGACAAAACAAACTCGTTTTGAATACCAAGTCAATTCAAAAGCCGATACAATTGCAGTTTCTGTATTGCATATCGAATCAAGTTAAATTCGTTTCTGTGTTTTTGATTAAAAGACTTAATATTTTTGAAGAAGAATCTGGAAAAACATAAGTCTAGAAATAATTATAAATTCTATAGATCAAAGTTGTATACCAAATATAATATTCTTAGATTTATTTTTAACATTTTGAATAAAATATAAATTCTGACTTGTCAAGAAAGTGTTTTAGTTATTAAATGTTTTAATACTTTATCAACGAATTCAAACACTTTTCGGAGAACACAAAATTGGTTTTCTTTCATATAAAAAATTTTGAAACTGAGAGCCTGCAAGCTGTAGGTCGGTATTTTAATTAACGTTACACTGGAGAAACACAACGAGCTATTTGGAAGCTGTAGGACCCGTTGGCGTGGTCTGGAAGTTTGGTGAGAGGAGTGCCAGCTCATGTGTTGCCTCGTCTTCTGACAGTGGTTCAAAATTACGTGGTGTTGTCCTGGGTACTTTCCCTTTGGGATTGATCCAGGACCGTCACCAATAAATAACCCGTGTGTTGCTTCGGTATGGTGTTAATTAAAATACCTATCTACCTACCTCTATAAAGTTAAATACCGAGCTAGGTATGTTAATCCGTTTAGACACTTGGGCGTAACTTGGTTTGTTATTTAAATGCTATTCTAACACGTCCCTTGAATAGAATTGTTTCACCGAGCGTCGTAGAAATGGTGACAAATTCATCCCCGGAAGTATTTTTCTTCGGTAATTTGTTTATGTTTACACTGAATTCACACACACATATGCATAAGAATAGGAAAGATGGAGATTCGGTTGGTTGAGGTTTTATGGAGCAAGGGCCATATTTGGCCATGCTGCGCTAGACACAAGACAAACGACATCAAGTAATAGACATAAACACGCAATGAAAGTTTTACGGTCACAGAAGAGATAAATACACCCAGGGAGGAATGCACCTGACAGGAATGGAACCTGCACCGCCTACAACTCGAAGGAGATGGAGATTAGGATCGGGTGTCATTCTCTCTATGTCGGAAAGTGATATCATTTAAGTCATGTACGAGTCATCTCGTAATACAATTTTAAAAAGACATTTTTGGAAACTAGCATGCCATCATAAAACTAATATGTTGAAAAGCGAAAGTGATTTTTTAACATATAGTTTTCATGTTTTAAACGTGCTTAGATAGATTATTTAATAATTAACCTGATTTTTTTGACAAATAAACTAATTTTACTTTCCAAATGGTAATCCGATATGTGTCTTAAGTGTATGTAATATTTTAAAAGGTAACTCCCTCGGATTTATTCAGATTTATGGATACATTCTGTAATTTACAGATTGTATCCATAAATCCAGATTGTATCCTTGTTGATTTCAGATTTATGAATACATCAGTAATTTAGTAAAGTACAAAAGTACTTTACTAATTTACTGATAATTTGGCGCAGCTTGGGCAGACCTGTCCCTTGATCCATCAAGATTCAATCAATCAAGACCCCAAATTATTTGATCTTTCTTTTTTGTGTCAAAACTGTAGAAAAACTCATCAATAAAAAAAAGCTTGCAGAAGAGTCATTTGTATTTTGCTTATATATATTATATATATGTTATTGCTATAATGAAAACAACATGACATGACAACAAAATTCGGGCCCTGTCTATCGCGAAAACTGCAGGATTCACATTGTCTTGGAGGATGGTAGGTAGTTATTTTAATTAACGTCGCACTGAAGCAACACAATGGGCTATTGGCGACGGTCCGGGATCAAACCCGAATGGAATGATCCAAAGGCAACACACGTAATTTTGAACCATGGTCAGATGACGAGGTCGCACCTGAGCTAGCACCCTACTCTCCAAGCTCCCACACCAAGCCAACGTGGCAGATTTAACGTGCACCAGCGCCCTTGTAGACGACGGTGTTTGGCTGGATTCGAACTCACAGCCCTCCGGTTGCTAATCCGTTGCTCTTCCAACCGGGCCACCGCGGCCCATGGTCAGGGAGAAGGAACAAGGCTTGAGCATTTTGAGTAGAGTGAGAAATTTGAGAACAATGGTGAGTAGAAGAGGTTAAAGCACAGTGCTTTTAAAGAGCAGAAACAGCATACTGTTCGCCGAAAACAGTACATATTTCCCATCCCTAAATAAATGCATGTAATTTAAGAAAATAAACGAATTTTTTTCTACCACTAGATAATAAAAAAACATTTTTATAGTTTGTAGATTTAACAGTCAGGTCGAATTGTTTCTACCACTAGATAACGATAAAAAAATTTTATAAGTCAGATTATTTAACATTCAGTAACTTGTTCTTAATATTCCTTAGAGACTACTAAATGAAGCGTCACCAAATGGTGATGCGGAGTGTGTAAAGATTAGTCCCATCTAGGGATGGGAAATACTGTTCTTTTCGGCGAACAGTTCTTTTTGATATTCCGTTCTTTTTAAAAGAACTGTTATTTAACCTGTTCTCAAATGTCTCTCTAATCGAAATGTGCAAGCCCTGTTCCTCCTCGTAGACTATGTGGCGCCAGCAGTTTTTCGCGATAACAGGGACCGAATTTTGTTTACGTCATCTTTGTTAGTACTTTGTAGGCATGCATATATAAAAAAAATTACAAATGACTCGGAGTCTTCGTATTGTTATCGGTTGATTGATTTTTTTATGGCGCAAGGGACAAGTCTATCCAATCTGCGCCAAACTATCAGTAATTGAGAAAAGAAAATCAGAATTTTTCCGTAAATTGGAAAACATTCTTGCAAATCGAAACGTTTAAATTCTCTACCCAGTTGCAACTAATAATGTCCCACATCTGAACCATTTCAAGTACGGTTTCCCAAACAGACATGAGGTGCCTAGGACAAAACAAATTCGCAAACGAAAGTAATAATTGTTTTAGATTTTAACATCATTTTTAAGACAACAAAATGGTCATTTAAGTCAACAAAACGACGGTCCGTGATCCATCCCGAAGAGAAAGATCCGAGGACAACACCACGTAATTTTGAATCACGTTATGCAATAGGGACTTGCCCTTTTAAAGATTATAAACACTTAAAAAACGCTTATCTGGATTACCATTTGGAAAGCAAAATTAGTTTGTCAGAAAAACAGGTTAATTGTTATATGATCTGTCTAAACACGTTTAAAACATAAAAAAATACAAATCAAAAACCTCTTTCGCTTTTTAACACATTAGTTTTATGGTGGGATGCTTGTTTCCGAGATGTCTTTAAAATCGTAATAGCTGACTTAATGCGATCCCTTTTCAACTTAGAGAGAGAGAGCATGACACCCGATCCGAATCTCCCTTTCACAGTGAAATATGTCCACACATTTGAAATTTTGTTTTCCATTTTGTAAAATTTGGTTTAAAAATAAAGTTAAAAGTATTACAAATCCTAAGAACGAGTAGAGGCGACACCACCAGAGAGAAAGCTGGACAGCAAAATCTTGATCAGCAAATATTGAAAAAAAATTTTAATTAGTTTAAAACTAAAAATCCATCATTATGTCATTGCCTAACAATTATAAAATTTCGCAATTATTACGCTAATCTCCTCGCAAATTCATCAGATGTCGGGGCTTGGTTGATAAAAGTATACAAAATTAGTATTTGGGTCGTCGAAAAGATTCATAACTACTTACTGAAATTATTCTTACGAAAATAAGAGACACGAGAATTACTAAAGTGGAAAAAGGTGGAAGGTACATGTTTTAAAAGTTAATTCATTATTTATTTAAAATTATCATTATAATTGGAGAATATATATCCTTATCAAAAAATAGAATTTTAAAATACATCATTATCATAAGAAATCTCTTGAATTTTTTTCGTTCAAGCACAAGATTAGCAAACATATTTGCAAAAATTTTATAATTCTCTTATTAAATAGGAATAATATAAGGAAATTATTTAAGTTATACTTTTAAAAATAAGGGGCACGACACTTATGAGGAAAAGTTGCGTAAGTTCATGAAGTTTGGAAACCGCTGATTAAACTTTCAAAACAGAAATACTGGGAACTTTAATTATCATTAGCGAAGACAAGATTTCATTGCTAGGGACCAAATTTAAAATAGGGAATACATTTTTATTTAGATTGTTTGCAATATTTTTGGTATGTTCCCTGTAAAAACGCTTCAATGCGTGTTTGTTGGATCTTTTCTTATCGGTGCATTCCTCCCTGGGTGTATTTCTCTGTCTCAGTAAAACTTTCACTGTGTGTCTATTACTTGATATTGTACGTCTTATGTCTAACGCAGCATGGCCAAATATGGCCCTTGCGCCATAAAACCCCAAAATCAACCAACCAATCAATCAACCATCTTTTCTTATTATCTACCAGAGTGAGTGACGCTTCTTCATGAGGTAAATTTACTGTACATTTATTTACACATTTCTAGGGTATATGAGTCGCTGTACAATTCCAAATCTTTTGAAAGATCGCAGCGAAATGGACTCTCGCACGTCTTTCCTCTTCTGTCTCATCTTGTCCAGTCTCCCTTCACCAATACAGTTCCACTTTTTTCTCCTAGCCCGGATGACCGTTCAAGGACACCACAACCAACGCCCCTCGGGGATCCCCACCGGTTTAAAATTGCCAGACCTCGTGATATTAAAAATCTAAACCAAATGGTAGCAAGTGAACTGGTGCCCTTCTAATTCCAGACGTCACCATCGAGCCAAATAAGAGTCTGTGTATGTAATTGTCTGTGTCCCCAGTTAGCAAATATGCCTCCACATCACTCTCATACATGAGTTTACAAACTAGGCTTAGATGAAATCATCGACACCGACGCAACAGATCATCTGGAGGAACCTCTTCCCCTTATTCAATAACCAAAGTGGATGCCAGCTCAGGTTTTGACTCGTCATTTGACCGTTGTGTTGTCCTCGGATCTTTCCCTTTGGGATTTATCCCGGACCAATAGCCAGTTGTGTTCCTCCAGTGTGACGTTAATTAAAATACCTACCTAATGGAGGTTTGGAATTCAAGGGTTTACGGTACTTGGCATTGGATTTAAACCGTGCACAAAGTCTAATATTAGCAGATGCGAGACTTATTGAACAATAAACTTCTTAATTAACTCAATGTCTGCTTAATTTCATGCAGCTTCGACCATTTCCGAATTTATTCTATACATTTGATTTCTAGGTAAAAAAACGTGAACCTAAATTTTCTCTTTATTTTTGGAAGCACAAAAATTAGAAATAACAGACTTCTCATCGTAATGTCAAGTAATAAGAAGTAATGTCTTTTCAGAGGAAGAAAAACTTGTGGTCAATAAAGTGAAGATGTCTTTTCAGTTTGCAATGAAAACCAGTTGTCTTTGAAATTTTATCTTTGAGCCATTTTCAACTCTTAGAATTATAACCCTTTTCTTTGTTTCTAAAATATGAATTTACGTTTTTTAAACTTTTGTACAAGCTTTTTAAACACTATTTTAAGTTTTATTAACATCTTATTAGCTATTACACAAGAGTCATAGAAAAACTTTTTGAAATAATTGGGAGAATCGTCAGTGTTGTATATGCAAGATAATTCAGCTCTCGGATTATACTAGTAGTAGTAGTCAGCTCTGTTAAATTTACATGTGCTGTTTTTATTTCGCGAAAGTAGGAGATTGGGATAAAAAGGCATGTTTCAAATTCGATAAAAAAAAAACTAAAGGAACAAAATGTTCAATGCATATTAAAGGGATAAATAGTTTATGCATCGAATTTGTAATACGTAGTGAAAAGGGGTAAGCATTATGATTGCATACATTACACAAAAATATATTCGTTTTCTACACTTTGTTCACGAGGTAAAAGCATCCTTTAAAAAATTCTAAGCAATTTATTATTGTATAATTACTTTTCTGAGATTAACAAGTATATTTTGGACTACGATGTCTGCAAGAAATTGCGAAACGTATTCTGGCCTGTATAAGTCAAAAGGTATGTACTTTGAGTTCTGAAAATCTTTATTTTTTTTCTATCACTTGATATTAGAAAGTTCCCTGAATCGGAATTACTTTTCCTCGCCATTCAGAGGGAAGTACATTACGAAACCTGCAAAAAGTGCTTACTCATGGTAAGGAAGTAAGCACGATAAATTAACAACGAGAATAACGGTTAGTATGGTTCGCTAGAGGGATCAATTCTGCACATCCTCGTGGACGATTCGATTTTTGATGTATGTAGATACTAAACTCGAGAAAAGTGATACTCTATCAAGAGTTTACTTTTGAAAGGGATTTTGCAAAAAAATTATAATTGATATAATCGCTTCATAGTAACACAAACATAGCATATGAATGGATTGTTGTTTTTATGGCGCAAGGTCCAAAAAAGGACAAGCGCGATATAAAAGTCATAAAATCAGTGTATACATGGTGATTCTACGGTCATGGGAGACAAACTTCAGGGGGTGATAGAACACAACGAAACAAACACCATAGAATGAATGCATGGTCGCAAGTGCAGCGGTTGGCCGCTAGAGAGCGCAGTCAAACGCTTGTATAAAAGCTTTACGTCGGCGATGCGGGGCCTGCATTGATTGACCAAATGAACAGCACCCATCGACAAGAACTACTGGAAACAGCTGAAAAGTGCCTTCAAGAAGCTGACGATAGGATCACAGGAGCTCGAAGTAGGCTTGCTCTTCTTGGTTCTTGCCCTGTTGACAAATGTTTGATTCATAACGTATCCCGAAAAAGATCTAGCTCATCCGTCGATTTTCCCCCGTTACCTACACCAGTTAAGAAACTCAACGATCAGGGATTTCGGCTCCCCAGAAAAGGGTTTACCACCAAGCCACAAGTGATAAAACCTACAGAAACTTTAATAACTCATAATAGATATGAACCAATTACAAACAATCCCGAAAACCCTAACGACACCCCCCAGAAAATAGAACCCATAATGGTTAAACTGATTCCGAATTACGTCACCATCCTTAAGGACATAAAAGACAAATTTGGCAGTGGAATCACAAATAAATTGTCAGGTGAATTTCTTAAAATATTTTGTACCACACCTGCTCAGCATAGAGGTATTACCTTATATCTCAAAGAACATGGAATTGAGGGTTACATCATTACCCCCTCGTACGATCGACCCATCAAGGTTGTTAGGAAGGGTCTCCCAAGAGACACCGACATTGATGATATAAAAGACGACCTTAAAGATCAGAGCATGCCCATTTTAAAAGTAGTTCAACTGAAGCAAATTAGAACTAAACTCCCCCTGCCTATCTATCTAATTGAAGTACCGAAAAACCCCGAAGGGGAAGATATTTTCAAAATTAAAGAATGTTTGTATATGTCAGTCACGATTGAGAGCTACCGTAAGAACGGAGGGCCGTCCCAATGCTTTAACTGTAATGGTTTTGGCCACAGCTTTGCCAATTGCTTCATGAAGGTCAGATGCTTGCGATGCGGTGGTGAACACCGTACCTCTACTTGTGAGACCCCAAAATCGAAAAATCCCAAATGCATCAACTGTCAGGAGATGGGCCATGTTGCATCCTGGAGGGGATGCCCCAAATTCCTCAAAAAATCCGGTCCACCTTCCTTTAACCGTACCGCGAAATTCCCTAAAAACTTTTACTCTAGACCGGTAAATGAAAACCTCTCCTTTGCTGACATAGCAAAAAATGCAGGGTCAATCCCCTTAACTACCCAGCCCCAGACTCTACACCAAACAACCCAAAACAGCGAGTGTCAAGTTAATGCGCATCCGAACCCAGCCACTCCCCCCGCCATGAAACCCACCATTGGAGGGTGCAAACGACTTGCTCTTCGTACTTACGGAGCTCTCAGACATATTCAAACCATTACAACCCAGACTATATTGGCATCCCCCCTCTCTCATTATTCGGCATACATGTTTACTGGGTACGCAGGTATCGTTATTTAGGATTAGTCCTCGATCCAAAATTAATCTGGAATGAGCACATTACGCGCACGACGCGAAACGCTACCATTGCCAGACTCAAAATTTCTCAGCTCTTAGCTCGAAGGAGCAGGCTCTCCCTTCACACCAAGCTTCTCCTCTACAAAGCCATCATTAGGCCTACCCTTACCTACGGTTCCCAAATATGGGCATCGACTAGTACCCAAAATATGAAAAAACTGCAGTCCTTTCAGAACCGCACATTGCGGATAATCACTGGAGCCCCTTATTGTGTCCGGAATGAAGTCATACATTCGGATACCAAAATCAAGCCCATTGCTGAATTCCTACAGCACATTTCGTTTACCTTCTTCCAAAAACTACCTCAGGTGCCAAACGAAGCACTCCAGGCATTACCACCTTACGACCCTGCGGTCCCAAGCTCACAAAAAAGACCGAGAGCTTTTTTGCAACAACAACTGCAGACCTTTCCACCGAGACCCAAGCGTCGATGTGGAATATTTCGTTTGGACCCTGATGTCTTTGACTTCAATTCCAACAATTCTATCTCCCCTGCAAATTAATCTGCAATATCCCATTTATGGATAGCGACTGATCACTCGTAGAGTCGGGCGGTTAGGTAGGCTCGACTGGACCCCTAATTGTATCATAAAAACCCAATAGTTTCTCTATCTATTCTTCTTCCTAACTCTGTAAACATGTGCTTTAATCTATGTAAACATATCTTTCCAGAAGTAAACAAAGATGCGGTGTTTTTAAGCCCGCCCCAATGGACCATCAACAGACACGCCTTTGAAACAACGCCATCTGGTGGCCACGGACAACACTAGGAAGGTTTTACCAACTTAGCTGTTGCTCCGCCCACAAGGATGTCTGTTGCAAGCTAACTTTTCTCTTTTAGGACTATCTAGCTCTCTTCTTTCCTATCCCAATAAAATTCTCTTCTGATTCCATTTATTGTACATATTATGATGTGGAGATAAACTGCAATGCAGTAGGCACTCCGTAATGATACGTCCAGTCCAGTCCATTCAAACCATTCGGAGGAGTCAGCGAGATAGCAAACAAGCTACGCTCAGCTCAGACTCCAATCGACAAACTGTTCCTACTAGCTCAATGTCGTTCCACTAACACCTGATGGGTCGAACCAACACTGGGCTTAGCATATGTTTTTGGAACGCAAATGGTATTTGCAACAAAATTATAGAACTTCGGGAATTTGTCAATACTCACAATCCAGATGTGGTTTGTCTGCAAGAGACTCACCTCAGACCCAACATTAATATACACATCCCCAACTACAACATTTACAGGAATGACCTAGCCGTACCCACTAACACTAAGGCCCGAGGAGGGACCACTATCTTTATTAAAAAATCCATCCCCCACCATCAAGAAATTAATCCAGCTTTAAAACATATTCAAGCTACAACGATTTCTGTTACACTCCCCAAACTCAAACCATTCTCAATTACCTCCATTTACAATTCCCCGAGTAAAAAACCCGATTTTATTGAGGACATTGAATTACTTTTAAAAATTCCTGACCAAGCAATTCTTTGCGGAGACTTCAACGCTCATCACACTTTCTGGAACTCTATTATATTGACTCCATACCTGAACTCCCCTCTGATCACAATCCTGTGTTGATTAACTTTACTTTTTACCATATTTCCACCATACCTTCGCCTCATAAATCTACTAACTGGGCTCGCTTTCAGCAGACCCTTAGCACAAATGTCACCTACCCAACCAACCATATCCTCTAAATAGCCCAAACGACATAGATAACGCAGTGACTAACTTAACACAAAACATTCTATCAGCCTACAATGAATCATCTAAACCAGTTACGACTCCTAACAATTATTCCCTACCTACTGAAATTAAAACTCTTATTAAGATCAGAAACAGAACCAAAAAACACTGGCAGAAAACAAAAAATCCGAAAACTAAAACCCCCCTTCTGAATTATATTCAAAAAACCCTCAGAAGAAAAATTTCTAGTCACTCCCAAGAGTCTTGGAGAAACCACCTTCAATACCTCAGCACTGAATATAACTCTATATGGAAAACTGCCAGATCCATCATCAAAAAACGTAAAAACATTCCTCCACTTGTTTCATCAAATCAAACAGCTGTCTCTGATAACGAGAAAGCTAATTTGTTAGCAGATAGCCTGGAAAATCAATTTACCGAAAGTAGTATTAACGATCCTGCTACAACTTTGCAAGTTCTAAATTCGATTGACTCCTACAATAGCAAACCCGATCAAATCTGTAATATTACAATTCTCCCCTCTGATATAACTCGTCAAATTGAAAAACTAAATGTGAAAAAATCATCCGGTAATGAAGGGATCACTAACAAGATGATCAAAAAGCTCCCCCCTAAAACAATTCTCATGTTTACAATGATTATTAATGCCATTTTTAAAATTACTTTCCTCGTCCATGGAAAACCGCATGCATTGTTCCTATTCTGAAACCAGATAACCCCCCCCCCCAAACATCAACCAGCTACAGACCTATTTCACTGTTACCCACTCTAAGTAAAATTACTGAAGCGGTCATTCTTGAGCACTACAACACCTTTATAAACACAAACAACATAATGATTCCCCAACAATTTGGCTTCACCCCCCCCCCAC
Source organism: Meta bourneti (assembly GCA_933210815.1). Taxonomy (NCBI): domain Eukaryota; kingdom Metazoa; phylum Arthropoda; class Arachnida; order Araneae; family Tetragnathidae; genus Meta; species Meta bourneti. Next base: position 103,526,136 of record OW119933.1, read on the forward strand.
CTCTCCACTTCTCATCAGTTACTTAGGGTAGTTGAATATATTCAGTCTGGAAATACAAATAAACCGAATAAATACACTGGAATAGACTTTTTTGGTATTGCCAAAGCCTTTGACAAAGTCTGGATTCAGGGTCTTAGTTACAAAATGATCTTATATAACTTTCCTGGTTAAAAATATTAAACTTATAGCCTCATATCTTACCAATAGAACGTATGTTGTTAGAGTCAATAATCAGTTATCCTCGAAAAGAAATATTTATGCTGGAGTCCCACAAGGATCCAAACTCGGACCTTTTCTCTTTAATTTATATATATGAACGATATACCCCAAACGGATAACACTAAAATTAGCATGTTCGCAGATGACACTGCAATTTTTATTCAACATAAAAATTATAAAATACTTATTGCTGACCTTAAAGTCCATATCTACTACCTTGAATCCTGGCTTGTCAAATGGAAAATACTACTCAATGTTGAAAAGACAGCTGCAATCATGTTCCACTGCAGAAATCCCTCAAAACTACCCAAACTCCAACTTTATGGTCAATCAATCCCTTGGTCATTTCAAACCAAATATCTAGGACTTGTCCTAGACTCAAAATTAAACTGGAAGCCACACATACAACATATACAGAATAAATTTCGTAAAATCACTGCCACTGTTTACCCTCTCACATCCCGGAGTTCAACACTTTCTATAAACAACAAGAAAATCATATACCTTTCATTTGTCAGGCCAATCATAACATATGCTTGCCCCATCTGGGGGGGACTAATGTGATGTGAATCTAAAGCGCATCGAACAACTTCAAAACATCTTCCTTAGGCAAATATCGAATGCAAGATGGTATTATCGCAACAGCGATATCACCAGAGCACTCAATATCCCAACCATAAGAAAATTCATCTGTAAAATTTCTCGCAAATTCTTCCTCCAAATTAATAATAGTCATAATGCAGCGGTGCAAGAAAGAGAAATCTACGACCCAACCCTTCCTCAAAATAAATCCAGACCTAGGCGCACCCTCACACTGGGCAGCTTGAGATCACTGACTTATGTCATTAAAATGTATCCTTATTCTTCCTAACTCCTAAATTTTACCGGATTCTTGTTTATTATTAGCTAGCTTTTAATTTCAATACTTAACTCAACAAGGCAAATTCCAATAAGTCAAGCTCTATGTTCAACACCGGAGATTTAGGCCCCTGCGGGGCCATGTGCTCCATAAATATATCAACACACGCGAGGCCTGCATTAGGTGTGGTGGTCGACATTTTGAACAGCTTCTGTAATTGTGCGTTTGCGTTGTACTTACCGATTGATGTTTGTACATGTCTTTTCATTTCCATGTGAAAAGTTTCTGATGTTTTGTACATGTCATTTCTTTCTTTCCCGTTGTTCCTTGTACTTATCTTTAATTTTTGCAAATCTAATTGTATTATTTCGTTTTGTCAAGCAGTTATTGATGTTTATTTGACATTAAAGCGTTGTTTCCGTATTTCATGCCTCTTCTTTCCAACTTGCGTCGGACCGTGTGTTTGTGCCGAAATGGAAAGCGCCCTCTAGCGACCATACATTCTATGGTGAAAAGTGTTTGTTCCCTTGTGTTTTATCACCCCTGAAGTTTGTCCCATGACCGTAGAATCACCCTGTATATAAAATTTTAAAAAATAGTGTTAATGAGAATCAATCGAAAGAAATTTATGGTAGAATAAAATCATAAAATGATTCCAAAAGCATGTTAATCTAAACATGAATAGATTAAAATTTAGAAAATGTTGACCAAAATGAGAAAAAAATTTATGTGTAAAAATATAATCATGATGGATATAAAAATTATACACACATTTAAAAATCAAATTGTATTAAAAAAAGAGAAGATTCGGGTGTGGGTTTTCCCCTATCAAATCTTTTATAGTTAAAATAGAGCTATTAAAATATCTGCGACGATAGTGATTAAAGTGTAAAACAAGTATTGCATGAGAGAGTACTTTCTCCAAGTAATAAATGACGACGAGTAAACCTGGTATGTCCAATACGGAGGATTTTTATAGTCGACTAGCCGTTAATACAAATTAGTCGTCAATTAAGTTTTAGGTGGATAGGAAAATGTTTTTCTATAAGGTAAACACACGGTATAGCTTTGGCGTAAATTGACCTCATTCTGGGAATCCGATTTCAACATCATTAGCTTGTATCAAAAATTAAGGCCAAATCGAAACCGGAAGTGCTTTTTTCCGCCGCTTGACTGGTACAGTAGCGCTTATATGCCACGCAACAGGTAACGGGTTGAATTCCCGGTATGAAAACGCATGGACGTTTCTGATCTTCCGTGGAAGTGGCAACAGAAGCCTACCCATTGGGTACTCCTTCTTAAATACACTTCTGCTCGCCTTATGTAATTATGAGATCAGTTGTCGGGCATCAGGAAAAAACTGCTAATTCCTCTATTCACGATTCAGCTGCAGACCTTTCAGATGTGCCGGCGCGAGAAATGAAAACGCTCGAGCAAGTTCATCTTGAAATTGAAATAATTACAGCTCCTGCCCTAGACCAGTGAGAGGCGAGCTTCCTTTGGTAAACACAAGCTGAGCTATCTGCGTAATGTACTCATCTTTCATTTATTTCGTCACTTTAACGAGAGGACTTACCAGTCCTGTTCTACATGTCCAGCAAAATGAGCAGAAGCAAGTTGATGAGAGCAAATTGATCAAGGGATTGATATATCTGATAAGTGTGGGACAAAGAGGACAAAACAGCTTCGAAAGTTACAAATAGAACGCGAAGCAATACAAGGTGTGTCAAATTACATGATTGTGATGAAAAATCGAAACTAATACGATTTAGAGAAATTTGGTTTCAAAGTAAAATTTAAAATTATTCAAAATCGTATGCATCCGTAATCTTTGGAGTTTGCAAAATTCACATAAAATGAAGCAACATTTTTTACAATTGCTCTTTAACTTATTAACTTTAAACTTTGTAATTTGAGGATCAAGTAGTTTAAACAATAAAGACTTAAAAAATAATCGCAAAATTGCTCACTGAAAACCATGAATTGTTCATAAAAATAAATAGTAACAGTTTCTATTTGATACTAATTGGATTGCGAGATCTCTCTTCCTAGTACTTTTGCACGATCGATTTTCTACTTTATTTTATTTCACAAATGGCAAAAGCTTCACTATTCCCTACTTAGTTTCGTTAAATTTGATGACTGCCCCATCGAATTTGTGTCAATATGACTACAATTCCATAAAATATCATACTTAAATTACCAATCTTGTGAATTATATAATAACTTGAATATCCAAATTTCGAATTGCATTCACACAAAATATTGGAACATTTCCTTTCTTCCTTGTCTGGTAAAAGCTTTTGTTTAAATATACATGTGGTTCTGGCTAAATCACTACGCCTTTTAATTTAATTCACTACGTAATATTTCCCTAGCGAAAGGGTATTTTATATCAATATAGCGAATATATGGTCTAATATCAATTGGATAATTGGCGTAAAGAAGTTAATTTTTTATTCGTGTGCTTCGGAGAAAAATATAATTTGACTGGCGTTTTACTTGTATTCCGATATGTTCCTCATAGAAAAGAGAGGACAAATTCCTAGACAGAAAATTTAATATTTACTTGTTACATAAAAATTACTATATTGTTACATAAAAGCTACACGTTTTCAGTGATAAATGTAACAAAAGTAATCTATGAAGCAGTCTTGTTTTTACTATTCTACAATTATTAATTCCCCCATTTTAATGTCTTCGTGTGATTTTGAAAGTTGGTATGTGTTCGCAAGAAGTTTTATTATTGCATATGGCTATAATATAATTGCATGCGGCTATCTTCAAAACAGGAAATAGGCCATCCCTTGTATAAATAAGTGAACATTAGAAGGCTTCACCATCCAATAAAGCTTTGTAATGGAAATGATGCATGCTATATATGTCGCAACCTGACCAGACTTTTTGCTGAGAAGCCTTTCGGAGTTGAGCCTACACCGTCACCAGTGGACAGTGTCTATATTTTCGGCGCCGGCGAGGCGCACAAAGCTGTTGCGCTTCGAGATGTGTATACGTTCTTCGGGAGGCGAAAGCAGATGCTCGTGAGATCGGTTCAAGTGTAGAACATTAAAAACTTTTGAGGACTATCTATGTTTTTTCGTTTGACATGTCTGGAGCCATATGTAAGTTTCTAGTATTAAATTATTTTTGATATAAATTAGCTGTACTTTACTCTCTCTAAAAAGTAACTATAGGAAACAAATTCCAGGTAATAAGAAGCAGATAAAAAGACTGGTAGTTTTTTAACGTTGACGATCTGCTATAATATAAGCAAGTGCTCTCTGAAGACCAATCAATAAACTAACCCAGGGGTCTCCAAACTTTTTAGCCTAAGGGCCACACTGACTCCTCCACTAAGTCCCAAGGGCCAAGACCTAGCTCAACATACCAACATACTGTAGTTTTGAATTACGAGCAAATTTTCGTTTCGGGACAAACCGGCGAGTGGGTGGACTCCGCTACGTTCGCAATTTCGGTTGGTACTTACGGGCAAGTGTCAAGAACATTTCATTGCGGCGGAGATAGCCGATGCGCGTGCTGCGCGTTACGTATTGTTACGACTACTTACGACCATGCTAAATGTATAGTAGTGACATCCTGCGGAGAGTAGAGAAGTTTGCAGGACGTGGCAAAGCTACAGTAGTACAACGCCATCTTGTAGCGAGTAGCAGATCTAGAGCAGTGGTGCGCAAACCGTGGGTCGCGACCCCTCTGGGGGTCGCTTGAAAATTTTTGTGGGTCGCCAAATTCAAAGAAATTTATTTGAAATAAAAATATAAGACTTTTTTTCAACAAGTATCAGGTACCAGTAAAATAGTGAAATGAGATATTTATAAAAAAAGAACTATATTTTTTACGAAAGCAATTGTCTGTATTAGTATATAATACCTATACTTCGGCAACCGGCAGGCGAACAGACATAGTGATAAAAGATAATTGTCAATTTGATATGCCCTTTACCTACTCTCTCGTGGGATCCATATGCAACTTGGGTCGGTCTGACGTTTGGCAGTAGCCATCATTACTACAGCTTTTTCAATCTAGGTGTGCACCCCTGCTATTTAGTCTTTATACTGTGATCACAGTTAGGACCGTGCAATTCTTTCCGTCTGTGCCTCAGTAGTTCGGTTTTGCTGCTTCTTACGTTCATTCAAGTGCATTCTGTAATTCTGTTTATACGTATACTGCTTTTGCTAATTTTAAGTAACATTTGCAATCGGCAAATGTTAAAAATATGTACATAACATATTTTTAAGTATAGTACAGTTCAGTAGCGTGCTCGGAGGGCAATAATAAACAATTAATTAAAAAATCAATATACATATTAAAATGTTTATAAAGAAAAACTGTTTTTTTTTTTAATATTTTGTATTATTTTTTTCGTTTTAGATTTTTTCGAAAATCAATTATCCTCAACTGATATTTCGTGGAAAACGCTACAAGGGTAGTTACTATTTTAAAACGTATTAGGGAACAGTGAGTTCTGTTTTTATTACAGATGGCGGCACACTAAACAAAGCCTGCTTTTGCAGTTTAAGTGCGAGTACAAATTTAAGATCATAGTAAGATGAATTTTGAAAAGTAAACGCGAATTGTAATTTTTAAATATATATTTTACCATCTTTGGAGTAAGTAATGTTGTTAAACATAATTATATTAAATCACTATAATTAATTTTGTACTTGTTTTGTATTTTTTTAAGTAAGGTTGTAACGCATCAGCCCCTTAACGTGTGTCTCAGCGATATGCGCCTTGATTGGCGATGGCGGACCACGTGACACACTCTCCGCGAAAGAGAATGAACCCTTTTTCTCTAGTTGTTTCCCAAGGCGAGCGTAGAACTGACGCGCTGAAGTTTTGTTCCCCCGAGATGTAACTTTTTATGTTTGTTTATTCTTGTAATTGTTTTGTCTTGTGCTTAATGTTAATTAAAATTGTTCTTTTGGCCAATTCTTGCATTAGTCATTGGACTCAGCTCTAAAAGCTCCAATATTTGTATGTTATGATTCACTGTAACCTCTGTGTACAATATAGATGTGTGCTCGACTGGCAACACCAGTTGAGATATTTCCTTGCCTCGATTACCATGTGTAAATTTTTACTTGAACGTTGCATTTTTTATTTCAAGTAGCGAACATGTGCAATTGGTATAAAGAGATGTTTCTGTTATAATTTAGTTTTCTTTTCTTCAATTCTCGTCTGAATAAACTACAAATAAACATGATTTATACAGAGTAATCCCGGACTTTATTTTCTTCCCACGTGGTAGCCTCACGTGATTGAACAAACGCAAAGAAATGAAATATTGTATATTTATAATTTTGTTTTAGTTTTAATACCCTCATGATGGTATTGGGATGATAAATGGCTAAAAATAGGTACCCAACGTCTAGAAAATGAAAAGAATGACAATACAAATGAGAATGATGGGTCAACATCCAATGAACTTAAAAAAACTGTGAATGAATTCAATGGCACTGTTTCTGCATAAAAAATATCGAACAAAATGTGCTATCTAATAAAAAATTGAGAAAATATCAAGAAGAGTTTATTAAATATGGATTTACATGTTCCGTTGTTAATGGGAAAGAACATCCGTTGTGTGTTAATTGCAGGGATAAATTAGCAAATGAAAGTATGAAACCTGCTAAATTGAAAGGACATTTGGAAACCAAACATAAATAATTAGCAAATAAATCAGAAACATTTAAAAAAAACGAGCTGAAAGTGTGAAAAATCAAAATGTATTTTTGAAAAATACACAATTGCTGAGAAGGCTTTACGGGCATCCTTAGAAGTTTCATATTTAATAGGAAAAAATTTGAAACCACATACAATTGGAGAACCACTCATTCTTCCTTCAGCAATTAAAAAGACATAATTTATTCAAAGAGAAACATATGGTAACGATTTAAAAACGATACCATTATCAAGAGATACCGTTTCTCGGCGAATTTCCGCCATATCACGTAATATATAATCAGTTCTGTTAAATCGATTACAAAACTATGTATTTGCTCTACAACTTGACGAAACTACAGACATTTCTAAAGTATCTCAATTGTTTATGTGAGATACGTTTATGAAGAAGACATATCAGAAAAATTTTTTATGTTGTAAAAAATTGGAAGGAAAAACAAATGGAGAGAAAATATTTGAAATTATTATGATATTTTGGGGAAACAAATGACCTTACCTGGACACACTGTGTCGCGGTTTGCTCTGATGGTGCTGCTGCATTAACAGGTAGTAATAAAGGACTAAGAGGGTTAATAAAGAAAATTGCTCCCCATACAGTATTCAACCATTGCATGATACATAGACAAGCTCTTGTTGCAAAAGACATTGATGAAAAATTGCACAAGATATTACAGGATGCTGTTATTGTAATTATTACATTAAAAGCAACAGCTCCCTAAACAGTCGTCTCTTTTCAATACTTTGTGATGAGATGGGTTCTGTGTATGAGACATTATTACTACATACCGAAGTCAGATGGCTCTCACGCTGCAAAATACTGCTACGTATTTTCGATTTGAGAAACGAAGTTTACATTTTTTGGTAGAAAAGAAATATATTGGCAAGTTCATTCATTAATGAAGATTGTCTCGGAAAACTCAGTTGTAGGGCTGACATTTTCGAAAAACTTAACGATTTGAATGTAAGTCTACAGGGAGAGAAAACAAACATTTTAACATCGAGCATTACAATTGAAGCTTTTAAAAATAAGCTGATACTTTGGAAAGGAGAATTGAGCAAAAACAACACAGACATGTTCCCGTGCTTTTCAGAATTTAATAAAGAAAATAACATAGATTTCTTGATATTTAAAAACACCATTTCCCGTCATATGATAAAATTGGGAGAAAACTCTTCTAGATAATGAATTAGGTTAGATACGTGATCCATTTTCGTTTGATATTTTTAAATCCAATATCTCTTTAAATGAAAAAGAACATTTAATTGATGTTTCAAGCGATGAAACACTGAGCATTCAATTTAAGTCTGACTTGCCAGAAATTTTGGTTAACGATTGGAAACGAATATGCCGATTTGAAGAAAAAGGCAATTAATATTTTGATTCAGTTTGCATCGACCTACTTATGTGAAACCGGTTTTTCTTAATTAGTTGCCATTAAAACAAAATATCGATCTCGATTGGATCCAGAGGATGACTCACGGCTTGCGATTTCCAATACAGATCCGAACATAGAAGCAATCATGAGCTCTTTCCAAGCACATACCTCACATTGAATTCTTATGTTGTAAGTTTTTTTTTAAAGTATTTTCCATTAAAAAATATTTATACCCATATGCATAAATAAAACCATTGCTTCATAAAATTATGTGTTTTATTCAGACCTCTAATAAGGCACAAACAGAAGCGCAAATCCCACAGAATTCGACTTGAACTAAGTTGATGATTAAAAAAACGTCTATTGTATATCCAGGGGTCGCGACAAAATAGTAAACAAAATTGGGGGGCGGAAATGAAAATAGTTTGCGCACCACTGATCTAGAGCATGCTCTAGAAAAGTTTTGCTGCGTGATCGCTTGTATGGAAGATTCGAGAGTTTTCGAATATGTTATATGCGCACTGAGAACGCGTGGTACAAATGCAGGAGACAACCGAGAGTTTGACAGTTCTAAAATTTGAATAGGAGCGACAAGTGCGATCTGAAAAGCGAAATATAGTGCGATTAGTGTGTTTTGTGACTATAGTTTCTTAGTGAAAATACAATGTTTAATTGTGAGTGTTTAATTTAATTAAAAGTGTCTTAAAGATAAATCCAGTGCATTTTCTTTACTCAGAACCCCTGCTCTTAATAGTATTAATTGGCATTATTTTGATTTGAAGTTACATCCCTTTTGTGTGGATTTGTATAAATATGGAAAAGAAACGAAAGATAAGTAGTGAGTGCAGAACATTTAAAGAGCAATGGGGATATCAATATTTCGTGATTGAGTCAAGTAATAAGGCAATGTGTATAATTTGCAATGAAACAATATCAGTCCTCAAAGAATACAATATAAAACGTCATTATGAGACTAAACATTCTCAGAATTACTCCAAATTTACAGGAAGCCTATGGTTAGAAAAATGTGAATCTTTGAAACGAGGGTTGAAATCTCAGCAATTGTTGTTTAAGAAAGTAAATGCTGAACAAGAAGCAGCAACTCGTGCTAGTTTCCGCGTGGCTCATTCAATAGCGAGGGCCGCGGTGGCCCGGTTGGAAGAGTAACGGACTAGCAACCGAAGGGTTGCGAGTTCGAATCCAGCCAAACACCGTCGTGTACAAAGGGGGCTGGTGCACGTTAAATCTGTCGTGGCCTCAAATGTCCTCACGTTGGCGTGGTGTGGAAGTTTGGAGAGTGGGGTACCAGCTCAGGTGTTGCCTCGTCATCTGACCGCGGTTCAAAATTACGTGGTGTTGTCCTCGGACTTTCCCTCTGGGATTGATCCCGGACCGTCACCAATAGCCCGTTGTGTTGCTCCAGTGTGACGTTAATTTAAAAAAAAAAAAAAAAAAAAAAAAACATTCAATAGCGAAACATGGGAAACCATTTACTGACGGAGAATTAATTAAGGATTGCATGATTGCAGCAGCAGAAGAAATGTGTCCAGAAAAAGCTAATTTATTTTAAAACATCAGTTTGTCAGCAAACACTGTGACTCAAAGAGTAGATGATATTGCATAAATATATTAACTCAATTGTCTGACAAAAATTATGAAGTGTATGAAGAGCTTCTTGATGTTCATAGCATTCACGGCACTACCACTGGAGAAGATATTTTTTAAGGAGTTCAAAAAAACAATCTTAATTGAAGTGTATCACTACTGATGGTGGCAGAAACATGTGTGGAAAAAATAAAGGTGTCGTTGCTCTCGTATCAAAGGCCGTAGAAAATGACGGTGGCTCAAAACCATTAATCGTGCATTGCATCATTCATGAACAGTCTTTGTGCGGAAAATGCTTGGATATGTCAGAAGTTTTAAAGCCAGTCATATCAGCTGTTAATTATATCAGATCACATGCGCTCAGTCATCGTCAATTTCGCGAGTTTATTGGAGAAAATGACTTACCATATTATACTGCAGTGCGCTGGCTTAGCTACGGAAAAGGTCTAACGCGATTTTTTGAGATCCGAGCAATAATCGAAATTTTCTTGAATGAAAGGAATCGTCCTCTGGCTGAGTTACAAAACAATGAGTGGTTATGGAAGTTATCATTTTATACAGATTTAACTAAATATATGAATGACCTTAATTTAAAATTACAAGGAGAAAAACAGCTTCTGCCTGATTTATACACTCATATTAAGTCCTTTCGACAAAAAATTGTTGTTTCAATCTCAATTGGATAAAAAATGTTTCACGCATTTTAATACATGCCAAACATTCAGTCAGCAAACTGAGACTCCATTTCCGGTAGGTTTTGCAATTGAAGCCTTGGGTGCTTTAAAAATAATTTTTGAATCTCGTTTTTCAGATTTTGATGCAATTGCAAACGATATCAAGATTTTTCAAAATCCTTTTAACGCCGATATAGAAACCCTTGCCCCAGAACTTCAAATGAAAATGATTGATTTGCAGTGTAGCGATATTTTTAAAGAAAAATATTTAAAGTCATCATTGCTGGAATTTTATAAGAGTTTTCCACTCAGTTTGGTCAGTTGCATAAATTTGCTCGTGGCTTTTTTTCCGCTTTCGGCACTACTTATCTGTGTGAAAAAACATTCTCCAAAATGAAATACAGATCCAAATTAACTGATGAGCATTTGAAGTCGCTGCTGATAATTTCCACTAGTAAACTTGATCCACAACTGCAAACAATTGTCAGTGGTTGGTTGGTTTTTTATGGCACAAGGGCCAGATTTGGCCATGCTGCGCCAAACAATAAAATTGTCAGTGGAAAGTTACAGCTACATAAATCTCATTAATCATAATTATGTTTAATTTCATTATGTGAATTACCTATGTATGTCACTTATTGTAAGTTTTTAGGATAAATCTCATATCATCAATTACAGTTGAAATGTTCAATTATGTATGTTTCTTAATTGGTCGTTAAATAAAAACATCTGATTATTATTTTGCATGATTTACTTACATTGTAAATTTTACAATGTAATCAAAATAAACTATGGCGGACCGGGTATGTATCCCGCAACCGCGGGCCGGATTTGTGGTGCTCGCGGGCCGTAGTTTGGAGACCCCTGCTATAGAGGAAGGGGAATCGCGTTTCTAGGCTTTCGCCTTCCTTCGGAGCCGACAGTCTAAATGACTCTCGGCTGCTAATGGCGGTGTTGTCATAGCAACCATCTGGCTTACGGAATATGCGCAGCTATTTTTCAGCAAAAACTTCCGCGTTAAGCTTTCGCTCTCTACAGTCGTAAGCATTGTAAGATATTTTCCGTGTATTGAATAACGCGCTCTGCGAAATTAAATTCGTTCATATTTGCAAGTACTTTAGTAATTTATAAATCGTAAAAGAGAAAGAGAAATTTTACGTAGAAATATTGAAAATGTATATATATATATATGATATACTGAAAAGACTCAATTGAGAAATGTAATTTGAATAATGAATTTGATAAAAAATGTTGGGAAAGTGGCACTTCCCTTCCTTCCCCTGAAAAGCCACCACTGGTTGAGATACATCAAAGGAACCATTGAACTTAAATTAACTTGGAGAAATTAAGAACCGACGCTGTGTGGATATGCGGATGCTGACTGGGGATCAGTAATCCAAAAAGCACCCTGGGATTTGCATCTAAGGTGTTTGGTTGCACAATATCCTGAGCAGCTAGGAAGCAGGCATCTGTGACCTTGTCATGAACAGAATATAGCACTTAGCATTGTCGCTAGTGAGACTTGCTGGCTACGAGGCATCATTTGTGAAATCAATGAGATCAAGGAAAATGTAATTGTTATTTACGAAGACAATTTGTTTGCAATTCGAGTGTCAAAGAATCGTGATCATAAGCGGATGAAATATACTGACATTAGCTACCATTTCGTGTCAAAAAGTGTTAGATGGAACATTGGATTTGAACATTAACCCTTCAAAAGGTTTCGACAAGATATCTTGCCCTCATTCTTCTAGATCTAACCAAGTTTGCTAATATCTCGTTATCAAGGTATTGCCGAGATATGACAAGACATATCGTCAAGATATTGCCACATTTTTGCTGACGAAATCAAGATCTGGTGAGTCTTCTAATTATGGGATATCTTGTCCATCAAGATCTGGTCAGGTTTGACCTAATCTGATGAATGAGATACCTCATCGAGAACCACCAGGAGGGTTAAAACGGAGACAAATTGCAGTCATTCTAACAAAACCTTTGGCCAAGACACGATTGAGACTGCGTAAAACTGTTGAACTAAAATTTTATTGAAAGGGGTATTGAAAGCAATAAAAACTAGTAGCATTTGCTATATGGCAATAATTGAGCTAAATTCAAAATTGTTTGCTTTCTTTTTTTCTCAACAAGTATCTGTATCTGATAGATCCTTCATAAATCTGATTTAGTTAACTGATTACTTCTACTTCTTGCTTAAGTTTAAGATAAATTTGTTTCAATATTTGAAGTTAGTCCCCAAAAGTAGGTAGAAAAACATTATTTCACACATTATGAAAAAGTTTAAATTGGCCAGTGTTATCAAGAAAAACCTTGAATGTTCCTCTAAAACACTCAAAAAGCATTTGTATAAATTTAAATATTTTTACATTATTTTTTGCGTAAAATATTGCCAAACCAGTTTCGCAGAGTTCAAACTGCCGCTAAGCATATAACAGTAGTAGAGAGAAGGGTTACCTTTCATTTTGAATTGTTTTCTTATTTAGTGACAATTTGGCGCAATTGTCACTGGTTTAGCGCTTTTAATTGTTAATTTCAATTATTTTTTACATTTTTAATTTATAGTTGCAGATTGATTTTTGTTGTAAAAATCTTTTTCTTCGAAGGTTGGTAGATATGTAGAGTACTCCATTCAAATCTGAGACTCAATACTTCCAATACTCAAGCTTTCTTCAGTATTCAACATTGTTAGAATTAGACTTTGCAACAATTCTCAAGTTTGACTGCAATACTTGAGCTGCAGAGTGCAAGTCTTGTGTGCCCCTTGCCAAAGTATAATCCAAAATTGTCTTCCCCTGGGATATCAATTATATACCCTAGTTGTAAGGCCTCTTAAGAACAATTTGCTAGAAAATCCACTAAACTTTTCATGATCTGTTTGTCCCGAAAACATGAAAAATTCTCATCACACTTAGTTTTCTAAGCACACGGCTCTCCATATAAATAGGGTTGTCTGGGACTTTCATGGGCCTATATAACTTGAAAACTGACTCAAAATTTAAGATAAAAATATTCTTCATTTGCTTTTATAATTCCTGTATTTTTTAAATTAATTTCTTCCTTCAATTGGGTTAGTTGAATTTACAACTTATTCCTATAAGTAGGTTTGGTAAGATCGTCATATCAGTTTGAAAAATACTTGGGGTCATCATTTCTTGCATTGTTATAACCTCCAACACCCCCTGATGTATAAGAAAAAATTAATAAATTTGTAAAGAAAATGAAAACACACTGAAGGATATAATTGTTCATTAAATAACAAAAATTGTCCCCCCCCATATAATTTTTTGGTCAATATTTCAGTTACCTTAAACTCCTCAATTTTCAAGTAATTTGAATTCTCTGTACTTTCTTCTTTAAATGTCACATGATAAAATAAAAGCTGTACTTTCAATTTAGATTTTATTGATACAAATACACCTAAGAAAGGTGAAACAATTTTTGAATAGTTTTTAAAAGGAATAGTCATGTCATTTTACCCGATAAAAAGAATTAATTATCTTAATACAAGGTAAATTTGGATTAATTAATATGAAAATAAAATGTTAAGTTAAAGAAAATCACACAACAAATTTGCTAAAACTTAATTAAGCTTTGTTTTCTGATGTAAACAGTCAGTTGTACAAGCATGTTATAAGTTGAAATAATTCTATACAATTGCTGGAAGACAACACGAAAAACAGATGATGATCTAGTAATGATATGAAAATAAATAATGAAATTGATTAAAAGATAAAAACATTGAAAATACATGTAAAATTTTAGTATGATTTCTAACATGATGCACAGAGTAGAATTGAGCTGTTTTCTTCAGTTTGCTATAAATAGTTGTCATTGTCCCAGTCTATAAATGAGTAACAAATGTGCTGCAAGAATACAAATAATTAAAAATATGAAATTAAAAAACAATGAAAATTTGAATTTAATGAGTCCTTGCCACGAAGGGTAAGTATACAAATCACAAAATATTGCACTAATATTTCATTTTTATCAAAACATGTGAAAATTCGATATGTATAAGAGCATAAATATAGAAAATTCAAAATCTAACAAAGGATAAAATTCAAATAAAAGAGAACGAAAGCTATATAGTAACACCCATTTCAGAGTACATAAACCTTGAGTAAGACTGAGACAAAATTAATAAATCAATAAAAATTAATAATCTGTGAAGTTATCTAAAGTTTTAGAATTAAGATAAGCAGAACTTTAAGAGGATCCAACAGTGAGTTATTCAATGCAATTCAAATGCACCTATTATGGTTACTGTAGAAGTCAACTTTTTATAAATGAAAGGCAGTTAACAGATATGTGTCAACACTTCGGAACCTGCATTGTGTTTTAAAATTTATTATGATGGAAGTTAATGTAACTTACTGTAATGGATTTGTATTCAATACCACAGCCACATTTTTGGTTCTGATGTTTAAGATTGTAGGACTGTTGCAGTCAGTTATCGGCTTCAAAAATAATTGAAGCAGGAAAGTATAAGTTCAAACTAACATCTTACAGATGTGCTTCGACATTTGCAAAGCTTCATTCCTGTAGAGCAAAAGCTGAAGGCCAAATAAAACTTGTTCCTTTGACCAACATAGAGCAGTGCCTCAGAAACAGGAATCAGATATAATTCCCCTGTACCTACCAGTTAAAGAAATATGCATTTACTTGGTGTACTTGGCAGGTACATCAACATGTTTTGCTATTAGTTTGAGTTCCTTTGATCATGAAACTTGAAGTACATACTTAGGTTAGTCACTCTAAGGTTTTCTTGCGCTACACAAGACTCATTAGACCAAGACCTACATGCATATATCTTGGAAAAACAGTAATATAACCTTAATCAAAAAGGTCTTCTATTTGATCTGAATAATTTAAAAATGATTTCATTAGATGTCAATTTCTCTCATGGAACAATTGTAAACTTGGTGATATGAAAGTGCACTTAAATGTAAAACTGCAAGTAAAATTCATTACAATTTTTAATTTAGGTAATTTTAAAATAACAATTCCAGCAAGTATTAAAAATTTTGAAGCTAACATCATAAGAATTTTTGAAATCAGGTGTTTATCAATTTGAAATAAAGGGTATCTTTCATTACATTTTTTATTGATACGTACAAAAATTCCTTTTTCAAGTCTATTTTTAAATCAAGATAAAGTTGTTTGAAACATACAGTAATTAACAAAAAAAATTTGAAATCAATGGACTTCTGAAATCAATTACCTTGTGAAATCAGGAACTCTTTCCATCAAATGTGAAAACTCAGTAAATGCAATGAATCCATCTTCATCAATATCTCCATCTTCCATAGCCTAAAAACACAGGAATAGTGTAATGTAAAAATGGTTTAAGCATAGCTGCAGAAAATAATTATATTTTCTGAAAAATGCAATGAATTACAAGAAAGCATAATTGTTTCAAGCCTTTTAAGAAAGCAAATTACAGTACAGTAATCCTTTACATTGCACCACGAAATATCACATTTGATTTAAGTCAATTTTTTACATCTTTCTGATTGTCCAGTTTGCAAAAGATAGAGAAAATTTTAGACTAGTAATACCTCCTTTAAATTTGAATGGATCAACCTGGAAGAACTGCATAGATATTTGAATTTACATCATAATGGAGCAACACGGCTATTAGCGATGGTCATGTATCAATCTTGAAGGGAAAGTTTCAAAGACAACACTTCATAATTTTGAACTAGTCAGATAATGAGGTCAACACCTGAGTTGGTACCCCACTATCCAAACTTCCACACCATACCAATGTGAGGGCATGACAGATTTAACATGCACTAGTCCCCATGTACACGAGTCTTTGGTTGGATCAAGTTTTGAATTCGCAACCCTCTGGTTGCTCATCTGCACCATTACATACTGTGGCCCCCAGAAAAATTGCAACAGATGGAAAAATTAAGAACATTTGTAAATTTGTAATGTATGCTTACTAGTTTTTAAAATATTTCAAAACTATTCTACCACATATTGTTTTGCAACATTTTAAAAAATTTCCATAAAGTTTGTTTAATTTGCAATCTTAAGTAAAATAAAATTTAAAAGTGCATTAATGCATCATTTATGTTTACTATAAGTAGGTACTTCTTAGCTCTTACTAGCTCACGTTTTTTCCCAAGAAGCAAGATTTATCAAGGAGTTACTTTATATAACAGATTTTTAAAAGATCTTTTTCGTAAAACTTAGGAGACATTACATTAGCAAATTTACAACTCATGAGCAACATATGTATAGACCCCTTCTACATTCATTTTTATTTCTTAACCACATCTATATTTTTCATACTGCAAATACTAATTTGCCTTTTTTCTTTTGCCTCACATTGAATATATAATTACACTTCAATAATCTGGTATTCAAAGAAATTACTACATAGGCTAAATACAAGCCAATAAAAATATTAATTTAATTAACTCTTAATTGTTAATCTAATAAAGTTAAAACACATTTAGGGCATCAACAGATTTGATGGTAAAGTAATTTCACATCTTCTATGCATTAATTTTGACAAAACTTTAAATATAGAGAGCAAGCTTTAAATGAGATTCTAGCAAGAGAACAAGAGTACTTCTAGAAGGCAAAGAAACTATTTAAAATTGCTTCCAAAATTTTATTTGCAAGAGAAAGCAATTCTTGAGTGGAAATATTCAAAAGAATTTAAATACACACAGAAAGTATGGCATATTCAATCAGTTTCTTGGAACTTTATGTGTAAAATAAACATTTAAAATTTAAAACTAGTTATTTCACTATAGCTTTTTAGCATAAACATTCGAAAATAGAAATGAATGAGAAACAACCAAACATCTGAAATCAATCAACCATTTGGTTGGATGGGTTTTATGGTGCAAGGGCCAAATTGTGCCAAATAATGATAAGTAAATGCACACACAATGAAAACTTTACTAAGTTACTCACACAAGAGAAAAATACACCCAGGGAGGAATTCAACTTGTGGTGCCTAGAACTTGCAGGTTGCTAGTGCAGCAGGTAAATCATCTCAGCCATTGTAACTCCATCAATCATTTGGAAATAGAAGATAATTATGGATTTAAAATGTTTTTGTGATTGAAATGTCTTTGCCCATATACACCAAACTACAAAAGCTAGTAGACTATTCTAAAAGTAGTGGTACATAGAAACTTTACAGTTTAGTAATGTGCAATCAGTTTCCTCTTATCCCACCTATTTAAGGCAAAATAAAAATAGATGTGACTTAACTAGGAGTGTGTGAATGTATTATTTGTACAACAAATAGTAAGCATGATAATACCTTGTTATAGACTCTTTGGATCAAGGAGAGTTCACTTACAATGAAATACATATTCCTCAACACATTATAGTACATAAAATTTTGATTAATTGGCAAATATAAACAATCAAAATAAAATAATACATATAGCATACGAAAAAAAATAATTATTTAAAATAACCACTAAAATTCTTAGTATCTAAGAATTTCCTTTTGCATGCTTTCACTTTGAATATACAATTCATCGAATGGACATAATTACGTAGTTAAGAATTTCCTCCCAATCCTGAGTTTCTAATCCATGATTTTCAGTGATTTTCAAACGATTCAATATTTCCTTAAGATCATTTCTGGATAGCAGATCATCACCATCAAAGTCTAGAAAAATAAAATTTACTTAAAACTATACATTTAATTTGTTAATAAACAAAAATGAAACATGCATATCGCTATGTTAACTAGAAAACCTAATTTCAATTTTTCTAAATGATAGTGTTCATTCAATAATTCATCTCAAATGTCCCTCTTTGCAATTATCTGTAAAACAAAAGCTAAAAAGAACAGATAGAAAATTCTTATCTTACCAATGTGACTTGAAATAAGTGTTCTTTCTGCAAAATTTGGTTTGGGGTAGATAAAGAATTTGAGTAGTGATAATTAATTTTATAATTAAAGACTAAAGCTTTTATCAGTTGTTTACTGTTAAAAGTTATTTTTTTCTCAATATGAAATCAATGTAATTTAGAATGAGATAAATATCAAATGAGTGAAGAAAGTGAATATATATGGATATTTAAGAGCCAAAACTTTTTGAAGCTTTTGCATAATCAACTAAAAAAGAAATTAAAAAATAATGGCTGATAGTCAGAGATATATTAGTTGTTTTTCAAAGCTTTTGTATATTGACTATGATTCCCTGTCCTCAAATCTAGTTTAAAGATTCAAGATCACACTTGCTGGACACTCCTTTTAAATTTCAAAGAAACTTTTCAATTTTATTCTTTTTGACTAATTAATGTAGTAAAATAGAAACTTTAAAAGTTTGAAAATTTGAAGCTACAAATGTTACTAAAAATATGATTATTTAATCTTTAAATAACACAAATTTATTCACTTTTAACAAAAATACTTTTCAATACAACAAAATCGTATGTGTTAGCTATTCTTAAAGCATAATATGCTAGCAATATAACAAATTCTGAATTGTGAAGAACTGATAAATATCAACAATTTATATCAGAAAGCTCAGCTTATGAAAGAACAGGAAGGGCTCTCATGGTCCTTGGAAGTCTTTAAAAAGAAATCGAATTTTATTTAACTTAAAAACCTTCTAAAATCCTTAAAACTAGCAAATTTTCATTCAATCCTTGGAATTTTACTTGGATTTCATTTTTAAAGAAATATTGCCAGTAACCTAACACTTCCAATGAGAGTACAATTTTATGCTTTTCTCTCCTTTTTGAACATTTTTATTCTATAATGCTAATTGATTTAACAATTTCACTTAATTAATTTTACTTGTATAATGATCAAAACAAAAATGTATGTGTTTTTTTATATGCTGCATTTTTTAAAAAGAAATACAAAACAGCTGATATTGGCCCATTCCTTTTGTTACATGATACAACAAAAACAAATTTGTTAGTAGTACTATTTTCTTAGAATTTGAATTAATCTTTCGCATGCTAACTTTAATTAGTCTCTTGAAATGAATGGTTGTTGTTAATAAAATTAGGTCCTTACATGTTTGAAAGTTTTAAAAATGTCCTTAAAAAGAAAGGATGTCAAAAGAATATAGGACTGAATAGAAGCAATCCTTTCCCAGGCAAATATAATAAAATTGGACATAACAGGAGTTCATAAATCTGGATTCTATGTAACCCTGAGGTTCAGTTACTCTGGATTGTTTTTTAAAAGGAGGATGGCAGAAAACAGGCAGGGATATAATGGCATTACGAAATTATATTATATGATTTTTTGAAATTTTAAATACAAATTACAATTTTAATTTAATTAAATATTGATTAAGATTCAACAAAAATGCTATTGCATTTTTCAATGTGCTTTTACATTTTTGGCTATTACTTTAATATGCTATGTTGCTAAGTTACTATTAAAACCAAATTTTCAAGACTAGGACTTAATAAGTAAGGATTCCTTAATAGATTTAGTAGCAATTTTCATTCATAAACTATATAGGATTGAGAATTGCTGTCATTGCTGAATGCACTTTAGAATGTTTTGGGTGATTACACATCACAGAAAACAAACAATAAAATTTAAGTATTACAAATCAAAATTGATTAAAATTCAAAACACATTTAGCTTTTGAGAAATAAGATATAATTGCACATAACTGGAGAGGAACAGCAATACATATTTTACTTTTTAAAGTAAATTAAAAATAATAATTAATGCTTAAAACCAACAGTGAAACTGCATTGACTTAATAAATACTAAAAAAATATATACCATATATTTTGAAAGCATATTCAGCTTTCAATAACAGTGGAGCTTTTTCACTGAAAACAGACATCATCTGAAGATAATCTTCAAATGTCATGCAATCAGACATTGGATCAGTAAATACCCAAATCATTCTGTCCTTAAAAGGATTAACCTAAATGAAATTGTATAAGTATTATTTAAGGAAAAACTTTTGATCAATAAAATAAATTTGAACCAAACACTTAATAAATACATTGCTTTATTTATGAATGATGTTACATGCAGAACATAAGTTGAATGCCTTATTTCCTTATAAGAGATAATCTTAATTTTATGAGATAAAAACATTTTCAATTTCCAAAATACATACAAGGTTAAAAGAACAAAAAGTTTTTAAATACGTAAAATATCAGACAAAATTCATTTTCCTAAATAACATGATTAGGAGGGCATATAAAAATTAAAATAGTGCTGTATACTTCCAGAATTGTTTGAATCACAGCATTCAAAAAATATCCAGTCCAGTGATTGCCTGCTCCATAGAATAACAGCAACTATAGAAGTAATTCCTATAGTTATTAAGTGTAGTCTGAGGTAGATTTTTATAGGCTGTAAATGGTGCCCACATTGTTGCACTAACAGGTGATTGAACGCCGATGATATTTGTACTAAACACATTTCTGCTTCAAAACTAGCATAAAATCAGTTTTATTAAAAACCCAGAGTTCATTTTTGGGCATCCCTACATAATCTTAAAAATCGTCGAATACTATAATTTCCTTTGTACTTCTACAAGTTTTAAAACACTGTAAGTTTGAAACAATCTATTTTCGATGGTTTGATTGTTTTTATGCATAACATTGCATTCGAAAAAGGCATCAAATTCATTCAAGTATGAAAACTAACAAAAAAGTCCAAATTTACTTGAAATTCTGGTAAATCTCCAACTCTCTCCATAGATATTGCAGGATTAAAAGACCCGGAATCAATATCTGGATTCATTCTACAAAAACGTTCATATGCTCTAAAATGATAAACAGAGAAAATTATAAGAACTGCATTTGTGGACCAGAGAATGGTACAAAAGAATGAAATCTGAAATTTTCTTAGGGAAACGAAATTTCAGATAAAGATATATCATAAATAAACAAGGACTTTACCAAGTGATGTGTGAAAGAAATAGAAATGCAATTACAAGAATTATTAAAATAATTCTTAGAAACACAGAGCAGAAGTTCAAATTTAAGAATAGAAACCATGATTTTTAATTACATCAAATTACAAATCTTTATCCTGGATTATGGATCTTACAAAAAGTTTTATTTTTTTTATTACATTATCTAGTGAACTTGCACCATCAAGGATTTTTGAAGAGAAACTAACAGCACATAGTCAAATTGGACAATTCAAGAATATGGCTTACTAATTATAGACATATATGAAAATTAGCCTCAGTGCACCAGACCCATCTGATACATTTATAAATACACAAATTAATCAAGTTTGTGTTGTATTTTTGTTTATAAGTATAAAATTTACAAATGTTTAGAATGTAACTTTTAATATATCCCTTTTACTGACTTTATAAGAGGGATGATAATAAAATATATGCTCCAAATAGTCTTAAATAGTTTTGGAACACTGCTTTAACCCTCTCAGCATTGAGATCTCCAGGCAGTGTGTATTGCTTTTACTCAACAGCACACACATTTTATAACTAACCACATTTATAATAGTTTGAAAGAATCCTAGGAAACATACCATTGGTGGTATACCAATCCTAGGAAATATACCATTAAAACTGGTTAATAGGCGTGCAACAAAGACAGCAGGTTGCAAGAAAGGAATACATGCCCCCTGGACGATTATATGTGCTCTGATTTTCTTCTTCAATTTTGTAATAGGGTTTAATATATTATTGTTTATCATAGGGAATCAGAGTGCAAATTGTGTTAAATTAAGTCCAGGTATAATCTAATGTAGAAATGAAACATTCAAAACCATAAAACTTTAGTGAATGATTATATTAAATCATTTAATTTGAAACATAAATTGATGGTTACTGACCAATTTGTAAGAAAAGTTTTCATGTTATAAATACTTATTGAGCATGACACCTTCATTTCAAGAAAAAGCAGAAATTGTATGCTATACCCGATAAGTAACTGACAAAAAATGAGTTTTGAAAATTGTATGAAAAACTTACTTTATTATTTCCCTTTCTGTGAGATGAGTCAGTAGCTGATAAAAAGAATTAAAAATTAAAATTATAACTTTTTGTAAACAGGATATCAAATTAATTTTTTGAAAATCACTTTGGAAAAATCCTAGTATACGGTGCAGTGGCCAAAGTTTGCATCTTATCAGCAATGTTAACCATTACCATAGACTTGGAAAACAAAATTGATATCATGCCAAAGCAGCACCATTAACCAGGACTTAACCATTACTTTTATAAGAATGTCTTACCTCATACTCTCTTACTTTTTCTTCAGGTAAAAGGCTTTGCTTTTGTCCCATGGTAAAATAATTAAATCATCTAAAAATGAAAAAATACTTTGATAAGACAAAAACTTAACTCAATGAGAAAATTTTATACTTAGGATAAAAGATAGAATACTCATTTGTTACAGTATGTTGTGTAATCGGGGGGCCTTCCCTAAATCCATAGTGACTTCAGCTAGTCAGAGTAGAGGGGGTGCACCCCCACTAAGAAGTATGTTTTGTAAATTCATGGACATAATATATATATTTTATAAATCTAATATCCTCACTTTAATTTTGGGAAAGGGCTTTTCCTCCTCAAATGAGGCATAACAATATAATATCTCATAAGAAAATGACTACAGTAAAACAGTGATGCCAACTTGGAAAAGTGATTGGAAAGGGGCAAGTGAGACTCCAGTTACTTCATATATCGTCATTAGAGCAGAAACTCATTAACTGACATTTTTAAGATAGGCATTTGACACAAAATGATTATTATTTTCATGAGAAATAAATTGTCATATTGTATTTGATTTGAAAGAAAATATAATACTATCAAAATGTTTAAAACTTTATTTTTGACCTAAAACCTAACAGTTAGTCTTTAACTGGCTGTGTTGTAAAATTAGTTTTTTTGTCAGTTAATGAGTTTCTGCTCTAAGTCGATGATACGTGTTTATGGAAAACAATATTTTCACACCTCAATACAAAATGCTGGAAAAGTGAATATCTCAAAAATGTACATGACAAGCCGTGGCAAGAGGCAGTTGTGGCTTACAATTGGTAACAGGACATGACCACCTTACAGCTCTTTCACATCGATTAGGCATCTCTACCGAGCCTTGCAGCACCCTCTGTAATTCTGGAGAAGTAATAGACAGAAAACCAACTGCTTTGATGTAGAACCTTCTAGACTTTCTGAGGGGTCTAGGTGACTGAGGGGTCTGCGAAGAAAGATAACTTTTAGGGCAATGACTTGTTGTGCTACATTAATTTTCTTTAATCTTTTTACTGTCATTGTGTATACTAAAATTTTTTATTTTCTTATATTGTGCCCTAGCCATTGAAAATAATAAATACCAAAATTATCTGTATATTTATCACATGCTTGGTGGTAGGCCCCTATTATAAAAATGGTATGGGAGGGCCCTCAGTCATAAGATCTTATCACTTCGGTCATAAGACCTTATCTTAGGGGATGGCCCCCAGAATAGGGAGTTGGGCTGTCTGCAAATAAAACATGCATTTTTTATCTAGTTTATGCAGAACTACAATATTTCACATCACATACTTGGTGAAATGTGAACCTTTAAACAACTAAAATTTGTAACCTAAAATACATTGAAAGGCTGATGGTAGTTAACCAGTGACAATCGTTTGATAGATAAAAATAAATGTGTTGATGAATTTTCTCTCAAAATGTCCACTTTACAGAATCCCTCTCTTACAGACAACCAATCAGTCTAGTGGTCGAGGTGCTGCCTTCAGGATCGAAAAGTCCCTGGTTCAAATATGGGGTAAAGGCCTGGATGTTTGTCTATAAAGAATGAAAGTGTGGCCTCTCTAAAAATGGGTTATGCCAAGAATGAGTGGATGTGTGCGAAGTGTAATGTAAACCCATGCCCAAGGTGCACCTGGGTAATGCTAAGTGGTTCACAAACCCACTCTTGCATTGCCATAATGATAATATTTAATTGGCCGGTTGGTTGGTTTCTTTACGCGCAAGGGCCATATTTGGCCATGCTGTGCCAGACACAAGATATACAATATCAATTAATAGACAAGCACACATAATGAAAGTTTTGCTGAGACAGAAGAGAGAAATACACCCAGGGAGGAATGGCACCTGACAGCAATCGAACCTGCACCACCTACAACTCGCAGGTTGCTAGCACACTGGAATACCCACTGAACCACAATGGTCCCTTTTAATTGACCAGACATTAGCAAAAAAGTATCGCTTACAAGTTAGTCATTGCAAAAGTTGTATTGGTCTTAAATTATGGCAGATCAAAAATCAAATTTTGATTCAGACTTTTTTCAACGTAATAAACAAACCCATTTTTCACTAAACACATTCCAAAGAGGGAGGGCCACAGCCACCAACAAAAATATTTTTTGGCATGACTAAATTATCGAATATAAATTCTGCAAGTTCAACCAGATAAAGAAAAGTTTTCAATAACACAATAAAAGGCATGGACACGTCTGAATATAATCAAAAGAAATTGGTCAGCAAATCATGGCAATTTTATCAGAAACCCATAGAAGACTGGATAACCCCCAGGCCCCACAAAGGGTAAGTCTCAGGCACCACGGTATGTGGTTTGAGATCTACGAGGACTCGGTAAATTAGAAAAGTGTATTGCACTGTAATGTTCAGTCTCCTTTCAAAGTTAAGTCAAATACTTTCATTATACTTATATAAAGCTTAACTTGTGGCCAAGGGAAATGAAAAATTTGCACATTAGTTTATTACACATTGAGTATTTGTAATGCATATATTTTTAAAATTTTATAAGGTTCATCATGTAACCTGGTACTGGGGCTGAGTGCAAATATGAGGACTTTGCATCAGCGTTAATATTTTTACTTTATATTACAAAACTGCTTTTGATAGAATTGATTGCAACAAAGTTTAATGAGATACTCATCTGGATCAACAAATTAAATGTTACCGAGAACTTCTGTAAGCTAAAGCACATTCAAAAGTCATTTTGGGGGTAATTTTGAATTCGGTCATGTCTGTTTGAACAACATAAAACAAGCAGAAACGGCTTCCAAATTAAGAACTAAAATTGACGCAACACGCAAAAATTATATACAATAGATATAATCCTTAAATGCAAGACCTCGTGTAATACTTGCTACGAATAAATATTAATGAATCACTTTGATTTCAAATAAATTCTGATAATTTATAGAAACTTATCGGTTCATTTCCCAAGTAATGCACTTAACCGATTTGGACAGACACGAAATGAACTAAACGTAAACAAAGAAGTCTAAAATATCAACAAACCGGAATAAGAAACTTAGCGCTGATTGGTGGGATTGGTGCTCCGTGGAGAGAGATTTTCCATAAAAAATACAAAAGAAGAAACTGTACTTCCGGTTAAGATTTATCGCTGTTTTGACGATGTTGGACTTAAATTTATAATACATGCTGTAATTGGTAATGGTAATTAATTAACATCGTGCTAGAGCAACACAATGGACTATTGAACGGTCCCGGATCAATCCTGAAGGGAAAGAACCGAGGACAACACGTAATTTCATCCACGGTCAGATGACGAGGTATATATTACAAGCGAACATGCTGAAATTAACTAGCATCTGCGCGTCACATCTGTGCAAATCGTCAGCCATTTGTAAATGGTTGAGAAATTTTCTACGATAACGACTGAGAAAGCTCCTAAGCAATAATTTCTCGCCAATGGCAAACCTTGCCAACTTCAATCACCGAAACGTGCAGCTATTTTTTCTTTTCATTTCATACCATCCGAACGTGAATGGATGGATTTGAGCTAAGGAGATATATGAGAGAGAGAGAGAGAAGCTGCCAGCATATGCTCCATGTATTTCGTCAGAATGTCGGTCAGTTTCTCGTGTTTTGTACATGTCATTTCTTTTTACCCGTTGTTCCTTGTACTTATCTTTAATTTATGCAAATCTAAATGAATTATTTCATTTTGTCAAGCAGTTATTGATGTCTATTTGACATTAAAGCGTTGTTTCCATATTTCTTGCCTCTTCTCCTTTACAACATGCATCGGACCGTGTGTTTGTGCCGAAACGGAAAGCGCTCTCTAGCGGCCAACCGCTCCACTTGCGACAATACATTCCATAGTGAAAAGGGTTTGTTTCGTTGTGTTCTATCACCCCCTGAAGTTTGTATTATTAGTTTAGACTCACCCTGAACACTGTATATAGTAAATAGAACGACAAAATAGCATTGACGATACAAGATAGTTTCGTCATTTAAGCTTGCATGACAAAAGATTTCAAAGTTTAATTTTTTTTCTGCACAAATTTCCCATTGCAGACAGAAAACACACACATGAAAAAACAACATTTGAAAATAAATTCTGGGCAAATATTGCAGATCCACAATTTGTTATTTTATTAATTTGGCATTATTACATTTGTTACAAATTTTTACTTGGTTTCGTGAAACAGAAATTTAATGAGAAGGATGAGACTATTTTGATTTGCACAATGCGCTATCTGACTGAATTTCGGATAGTTGCAACTGAATATCTTGCTCTGCATTGAGACGTGATCTATATTTTGTTTTAGTAGCGGGATAATGCGGAGAATCCTGTTTCGCATACATATGTGGTTGCGAAGGGCTGGAGAATAAATTTCGCTTTATCTGATACGATTTTAAATTCATCTCTTAGCGTACACCAAAAATCTGAGATTGATTTCTCAGTTGCAAACTTTGATCTTATCGCTGTATCTGATGTCAAATCAAGCAAGCATTCATATTCCTGTGATGTCAGAGTATTGTTTTTTGGATATAGAGTTTGGTGTTACAACCCAAACGTTTTCTTTTATGTTTTCATGCATTCCTTTTGGAAAATAGGAGTTCAAAGTATCAATCAAACTCAAGAGATGGACTTCAAACTCGTTTAAGATATCCGCAGGAATGTCTGATTCGAGTTCTCCAAATTCCTTTGTTAGTGGAAAACAATCCAGGCTTCTGTTTTTGATTGACTCAACCCAATACTTCAGTTTCTTTTTGAATCCTTCCACTTTATCAGTAGCATCAAAAACAGTTACTGCTTTTCCTTGAAGTGAGAGACATAAATCATTAACTTTTGTAAAAATATCTGCCAAATACGCCAATTTCATTAGCCAACGATCATCACACAACTTCTCTCCCAAAGCAAAATCATTGTCACTCATGAAGATTTTGACTTCATTACTTAGTTCAAAGAGGCGCATTAAACTTTTACCACGGGAGAGCCACCTTATTTCTATGTGAAGAAGTAAAGACGTAGCAGACTCCCCATGTCATCACATAAGATTTTGAACAACCTGGTATTCTTAGGTCGTGATTTTATAAAATTTATTATTTTAACAGTTTCATCCAGCACGTCGGTTTTATAAAAGGTGGCATGTCGGTGAAGTACTTAGTGGCTACTTCTGCACCCTTGGCTTTTCTTTTACTTTTGCGATTGCACCAGACACCTTACCAGTCATAACTTTCGTTTCATCTGTGCACACATCGACACAGTTATCCCATAGGATGCTATTCTCCGCGAAAAATTCATATAATAATTTAAATATTTCACTGTCACTTGTGGTAGGCGGTAATGGCTTGCAGAGAAGTATATCCTCTTGAAAAGAGTCCAAATATGGATAGCGCACAAATGCCATAAGAATTGCCAAACCAGCAACATCGGTTGATTCATCCATTTGAAGCGAAAATTTAGTGGATTTTATACGAGAAATTAAAGTACTTTCACATTCTCTGCTAAGTCCCCGATTCGTCGCGAGATTGTGTCATTTCACAAAGGAATTGTGTCTATCACTTTTGCAGCCTTTACGTCAAACATGCATTCGATAATGTCTTTTACACAAGGTTTGATAAGGTTTTCAGCAACAGTATGAGCTTCGCCAGCTTGAGCAATTCGGTAACTGATTAAGTAGGATGCCATCAAAGCCTTTTCGTTGACAGTTTTTGAATGATACGATATACATTTCTGGACTTTTCTGAGTTCAATGTACTTCCTTCTGAAAAAATCAGTTGGTTTATCCTTGCATTCTCGATGGACCCCATCAAAATGGCGACGCATTTTCCTGGAAAATTGAACTAACTGTTCGGCAAGACTTTGCCACAAATTACGCACTGAGGTTTATTATCGGTGGTCTCAGCGAACCCAATATCCAAATAAGAATCATGATACCTTCGTTTTAAAGTTTTTTTTTAATTGTGGAACTTGTATCCGAAGAAGTAGAGCTATGCAACTTGTTCGATAGTTCAAGATACAACTTGCTCGATAGTTCAAGAAGTTCTGTTGCATCCGCAATCAATGATTCATCCGAAAAACCAGATTGTACACAGCAATAAAGCTCTATCTTCTTCCGCAATGCAATTTGAAAGTAATATGAACATTAGCTGTATATAACCACAGCATAAATTCAGTAAAAAGTTTAAATAAGTTATTGCATCTAAAAAGATTCATTGAGGGGTTTTTTAAAAGAAAATACTGTACAATTTTAAAAAATATTATAGTGTAAAATCTTATACGTGAATAGTAAAATTTTATTTTTAGGGATTCTAATTTTTCAAGATTTTAAAATATCGTAATGAGTTTAACCATTTTGATACAGTAACGACAGAATCAACAGATTGCAGGACTAGGTGTACGAAAATGGACAGGGTATATAGTTTTCATATGCTTGAGACGAAGCAAAACAACGAATTATAAACAACAAACGATTCTCAACATTTTTTTTGTTTATTTTACAATTTATGGTACTTTAAATTATATAATTGAAATTTCATCTACAAACAAAACTTCCTGGTTTCGGCATTAAAACTTAAAGTGCAAAATACATTTTTACTTTTTTAAGATTATTTAATTTAAAGATTTAATTTTTTTTCTCTTTATTATAAAAAAAAGAAAAACTAATAAAACTGAAGTGCAAATAAATAATAAAAATTTTGTTTATTTCTCTTACTTTCTCGATTATGGATTGTTTGCTTTAGTCTGCAGCCATGATTTTATATTTTTTTAATTTAATACGGTTTCATTTTTTAAAAAAATATAAGAACTAAATATCTTTATATATTTGTGGTGATATGTCCCCTCAAACATCGAATAAAACCAAAACGAGTACATACCTCTCAGATGTTGATGTTTCCACGTCTATTCCAATTGACTTGGCAAAAGTTTTGATGCTTTTTAAGCCCCTCTCCAGCCAGCGATCCATTGAAAGAAAATCGACGTTATTCCCCGTATCACTAATTTAGTATTTGAAGAAACCTACACAAGACAGATATTTTGTCATCAAAACGAAAAATCTGAGAAGGTACAGAAAATTGATTTTTAAAATTAATAAATTACATATAACGAACTTTATAATTTGTCGGTTCTCGACGGAATGTTGACTAAAATGCAACTGATTTGAGAAGTGAGTAAACCACCAGTTTTATATGCAATAAAAATTTTCGGATAATTCTGGAAAGGTGTCGAAGCTTCTAATTGTTTCTGCAAACGCGCAGACAATGAGTCTAGCCTCTGTCTGGCTCCGTGTTGTCTGGTTCTGTGTTGTCTGGTGTTGCCTTTTGAAGTAAATTTGTTTTGTCGACTGGCGGACGAGAAACTGACATTAAATGCCGACTACCTTTTTATATAGTCAATGTTACACCTGATACGTGATAAATGATTTATACTCCATTTTTTTCTTACACACCGAGAGCGCAAAAGGTCATAATATTCAAATATTTTTGTCCCATTTTTGTCGTAAAAGATATTTCAAACTTTAAAATATGTTTAATAAAAATATTTTTAATTTTAAACATGTCCTACCTTTTCGCGGAGCACTGGGAATTGTTTTGCGGAGCACTAAGTGCTCCGCGGAGCACAGTTTGAGAAACGCTGATTTAGAATATACGAAAATTTTTAGCGAACTCAGAAAATTCGTGAAAAGAGAAACTACATTCTTTGCAAAATTCCCACCCGTTTAAAATCGCAGAAAAAAATTGCAATGTTTCTTTTTACAAAAAGAACGGAGAACAGGGTTTTGTGAAAAGTGGGAACAGGCTGTTCCCGTTCTTTTTGAGGAACAGGTGAAAAAGAACAGGTTTCTTTCCCCACCGCTATTATCCCTGTGACAATTTTAAGATAACATTTTTTTGATTTTACTGACTCGGAAATCTGAGATTTTTCTCACTCTCACCGCTCGCTACTCACTAAAATGCTGTTAGATACCAAATTTTATCAACGAAACCTTTCAGGGTCATGCCCTTTAATTGCCATGGTCCCATAGTGTGTGAGAAATCAATTAATGGAGTTATTTTTCCATATAATCTGGATATATATCAAAGATTGGCAAGAGATATTTTGAAAAAATGCCTTCAATGTGAAATCCAAATAGGTAACGAGTCTCCTCATAATAGTTGGATCAAATTTCCAAAAGACATTTGTATTTCCAAGTATTTATGCTTTATTCTTTAAGTTTCGGCTTAGTTTTGGAGTGCCCAAAACATTCAGAACAACAAAGCACTTTAGGAAAGAACAATGAAAATGTAAACCACAAACTGTGAGCATTGTTGGTTAGAAGAAAAGTGCTTTTACAAATCAGATGACCATCTACATTTCAAAATGTTAAACAGCTAATTAAATTCCTAATAAAAAAAACAAAAACTGACCGATAAAAGGGTATAATCATGATTTACAAAGCCAGAGTATTCTGGGAAATTTCTGCTTTTAATTGTCAATTAGAATTTCGACTTTTGCTCATGATAGAAATTAATATTTTTGTCTGAAGTGATTTTAAACATCTTTAATCATTGCTTAAAGATTTAAAATGAATTTTATTAGTTTACTGATGAATAATCATTCGTTCTAACGAATTTTGTGTGTACCAAAAATTCATTTTCTCCATATTTTGATATGTAACAGCCACCTTTAACTTCGACTATATAAAGGTAAAATGTTTGTTGTTTCCTTAAAAAGGCGATAGACAAACACATATGGGTTATAGCAATTCGAGAAAATAACTAATTGTTTTATTACATTTTTCGAACGTTTTGTACGAATACAAAGTATTTAAATTGATTTTTCTGTTTCGATTTTTCACGTACTATGCCATGATTAAAACGCTAAGGCCTTTTTAATAACGCTTCAAATCACCTGGAACTTTTAAGAGACGTTTACGATGATCAGAGTAATGAAACTAAGGATGGGATTTTTAATAAAATAAACACAAACTTTTTATTAAAATTAAACTTTTGAAAAAGCGAAATTGTCATGTTTTTTCGGGGATTTTTCTCCTAATTCTCCTTTAATTCAATAACTATTTGAGATATCCAAAATCCCATCCTTAAAAGTGATCAGAACGATTTTATGAGTATGTTTAAACCTTGCGCCATAAAACTACACCATCCAATCCAAGTATTTTTTTAAAATATCAAACCAAAATATTGCAATTGAAAGAGTAGCATTTTAAAATGTGTTAAAAAGTCACGAAATTTTTAATTTTTTTTTTTAAACTGGGAGGTAATTAAAAAAAATTTCTTCTGGGAAAACCTTTATTTAATTCAAGGATATAAATTTAAACTTACAATATTATCAAATAACTCATATTTGAGAAATTAGCTCTTTGGATGCCAAGTCCCCTTAAAGCAAGAATTTCAAAAGCTAGTTTGCGCATTAGATATGTAATTGATGCATTACTGGCAATTTTTTCACAAAAATATCTGGCCAATAAAAAACTAAAATATATATATATATATATATATATATAAACTACCTAATGTAAAAAAGAAATATTTCCATGATTGCGAAAAGATTTTCAACTTATTGAAATTTTAGGGTATCTTAGGGATTGATAGAATCAGGCTCCGTAAATCTTAAGGCCGGCCCTGATTTGAATTAACAAGAATTTGTGTTCTTTGAATATTTTTTGCCCAATTCTCTTATAGAATCGTTCTCATCTTCTGTGCTCTGAATATTCGATTTTTAACCACTTTTCCTAATGGGGACGACAAATGTTTAAACTCCTGAGGTCCTAAAATTATGATGGGGGTGTTTAAGGTGGTCAGCAATATTAATTTCCTATTTTTGCTCTGTACCTCGTCTCATTATGGAGACGTTTTTTATAGACATAAAAATTTGACTCTAAATCCAAATTTTGAGCAATTTCTTTTGAATAGTTGTTCAATAAATTTTAATATTTTTCTTTTGCATGATTTGATGAATAAAAACTAAATTTCCAACCTCTCCAGCTAGAATGCAATATCATACAAGCCCCAAACACATCCATTGAGAGATGAGAGTGGGTGTTCCGTAATGACGGTAGATGGCGCTCTTGCGCCAATCACTTGAACTGTAACAATGGAAGCGTAATGATGCTTATAATCTTGGCCGCGAAATGAAACGGAATTGTATTGTTATTTTAGATGTCACCTTATTAAATTTTGTTAAGTTTTATTCTCAGTGAATTTATTGAAAATGGATTCATAAATCTTGACTCGACATGAAAATTTGCAACCTATGACACTTGAAACAGATAATATTTCTTTTCATGCAGATACTTCAAAATTCTCTTAACTTTTTAAAGGCAATATTCTATTCCCGGGTTTCGGCACCAAAAAATATAGGAGGGGTGGGAGAACTAATAATTTCAAGAGTCGATATCTGTTTCAAGTATCATAGGTTGCAAATTTTCATGTCGAGTCAAGATTTATGAATCCATTTTCAATAAATTCACTGAGAATAAAACTTAACAAAATTTAATAAGGTGACATCTAAAATAACAATACAATTCCGTTTCATTTCGCGGCCAAGATTATAAGCATCATTACGCTTCCATTGTTACTGTTGGGTTTTATCGATTGAAGACAGAGTTTTATACTTTAAAAATAAATTTTATTACGTAGCCAAGTCTTATGGTTTAAAAACATAATTTCAGAAAACAACAAGAAGTCTGATCAGCCCATGATCCCCAATCTTTCTTCACTTTTATACATTCAAAGATTTACATTCTTCAAATTTATGTGTGTGGGGCCGCGGTGGCCCGGTTGGAAGAGTAACGAACTAGCAACCGAAGGGTTGCGAGTTCGAATCCAGCCAAACACCGTCGTGTACAAAGGGGGCTGGTGCACGTTAAATCTGTCGTGGCCTCAAATGTCCTCACGTTGGCGTGGTGTGGAAGTTTGGAGAGTGGGGTGCCAGCTCAGGTGTTGCCTCGTCATCTGACCGTGGTTCAAAATTACGTGGTGTTGTCCTCGGATCTTTCCCTTTGGGATTGATCCCGGACCGTCACCAATAGCCCATTGTGTTGCTCCAGTGTGACGTTAATTGAAATACCCAAATACCCAAATTTATGTGCCCCACACGGCACTATAATTGGAGGTTTGAGACCGATTCCAACATGCGGCCCCATCGGTTGTAAAACCTCAGCAGATGTATTACAATTCAATATATATATATATATATAAATCTAACAAAATATTTTTCTAATAATATTTTTAAATTTATTTAACAATAAAGGCTTTGTTAAAAAGTCAGCCAAATTATTTTCCGATGAAATATAATTTACGTTAAATAGTTCATCTTTTATTAATTTACGAATAAATTTGTACTTGATATCAATATGTTTAGTTTTCTGATTTTCCTGACTATTTTTTGAAAAATAGATAGCAGATTGATTATCACAATATACTTGGGGTCTTATGTAATCACACAAACTTAATTCATTTATAATTCTACTAAACCAAATAACTTCTTTAGTGCAATCGGTTAGTGCAATAAATTCAGATTCCATTGAGCTAAGAGCTATGCACTTTTGTTTAGAAGATTTCCATGATATTGGGATGTTACCAAAATAAATTAAATAGCCACTGCTTGAATGTCTGTTTGTGAGACCACATCCCCAATTTGCATCAGAAAAAGCAATCAAATTTGAACTTTCTACATTGGAAAGATTAATTTTAAAATCCTTTGTAAGAAAAACATAGTTCATAATATCAACAACGTAAGACCAGTGTTTGTAAGTATAACCATTACAAAACTGAGACATTATATTAACAGCAAATGCAATATCTGGTCTGGATCTATCTGACAAAAACGATAAACATCCTATTAAGGAACGATAGGGAAATTTCCTCATTAAATCATTTTCAATTATTTCTTCCTCTTTAACCTTATCAGGTAAGTTACAACCAATTTTAAAAGGCAAATTCACAAAACTTTTAGGAAGATCTTTGAATTTTGACATTAATTTTTCAATGTAGGTAATTTGATGTAAATAAATCGAATTTTCAATTTCTTGAAAGTTTACGCCTAACAAATATTTAGTTTTACCTAGGACTGTAAGATCTAATTTTTTGTCCAATAATTCGATTACTTCATTTATCAAATGTTCCCTTTTTGAAAACAAAACCATATCATCTACATAAACAATTAAAATTACATCTTTAAATTTGTAGACACAATTACACCAATTTAACTGAGAAAATCCTAATTTAGTTAAAATACCGTCTAATTCCAAATTCCATTCTCTACCACTTTGATGCAGACCATATATAGCCTTTTCCAATAGACATACTTTGTTTTCGGATCCTTTCAGCACAAATCCTTTTGGCTGTTTCATGTATATAGTATCCTTAAGGTGTCCATATAAATATGCACTTTTCACGTCAACTTGACAGTGATACCAACCCAACATAGAAATCAATAGTACAAACAATAATTTAACAATAGAAAAATTCACAACTGGTGAAAAAATATCTTTAAAATCAATGCCGGGTTTTTGCTTAAAACCTTGAGCAACAAGACGAGCTTTATACCTTTTAGGTATATTGTTTTCGTCCATTTTTATGCTGTACACCCACTTACTTCCAATTATGGTTGTATTTGGGGGTGTGTCCACTAATTTCCATACTTGCCTATCCTTCATTATCTGAATTTCTTCATTCATGGCAGTATTCCATTTTATTTTATCCTTACTTGCTTGCGTTTCTTCACAACTTTTGGGGATTTCGACATTGTAACACTGATCATACATGTCGTACATCTGTTGGTCTAAAAAATTAGATTCATCACTAGAAGTAGATGGCACATTAGAAATATCCACATTAGGATGTTCAGTTTCTGGCTTAAAATTGAAATTTACAGGATCAAACCTAATCTTATTTTTAGTACAGTACTTTTTAATATCATTTAAAGATCTCATTCTCAAATTTTCAGGAGAATAATAATATACATCTATCCTATTGCTTTTATTTCTAGGTTTTTCGATTCTTCGCCAATTTGAAATGTTAAGACATTTTAAGTTCTCAGTTTTATCTAAATCTTTAGAATCTAAAACTTGAGTTTCACTTTCCGATTTTACTTTTATATTTTCATTTGATTGATAAATAGGAATATTAGAATTAAGATCGAAAGAAACGTACTCAAAGTTTTTACCAAATAGTACATCAACAGCTTTCTTACTTTCGTCGATATGAACATGGACTGTTTCAACTATTCTCTTCTCGTTTGGTACATATATTCTGTAACCTTTAGTTTTCAAACCATATCCTGTCAAAATACCAAGTTTAGCTCTGGGTTGTAATTTATTTCTCTGTATTTTAGGATATGAACATATGCCAAAGAGCCAAAAATTCTAAAATGTTTACTGATGGTTTGAAACCAGTCCATATTTCGTTAGGAGATATACCCTCAGTTGATTTGTGTTCGCATCTATTTTTAGTATGAATAAATGCTAAAAGTGCTTCTGACCAAAATTGTGGTTGTAAACCACTGTCCTTGAAGCATAGCCTCTGACACAATCCATGGCTGTTCTATTGAACCTTTCTGCAATTGCCATTTTGTTCAGGGGTATAAGTTGAAGTTCTTTCGATTTTTATTCCTATATCATTTAAAAACTTTTTAAATTCTTTGTGACAAAATTCTAACCATTGTCAGTTCGGACACATTTTAACTTAACATTTAGCTGTCTTTCAGCTTTAACCAAGTATTTTTAAAGTAATCAAAAACTTCATTCTTATTTCGAATAATATAAACAGTTACTTTACGTGAAAAATCATCAATAATAGATAAAAAGTATTTGTTTCCACCTAGAGAGTTAACTGGAGCAGGACCCCACAAATCCATATGGATCCTTTCCAAAACATTTTTAGTTTTCCTTTCGTACATATAGTTTCTTTTAAGGATATTCTAGTGGATTTAGCAATAGCACAAATCTTACAATTTTTATCTATATTCTTACAATTAAGTTTTTCAATTCCTTTTACACAATTAATTTTACTCATATTTTCAATTAAGGGCATGTTAACATGACAAAACCTACGGTGGGCTTTTTCTAGATCTAAACAGTTACATATGTATAATTTTTTAATCTTGGGATAACCTTTTAAGATATACAATTTTCCAATTCTGGGAACAGTAAACAAATATTTATTATAACTATTATAAATAATCATTTTGTTATTTCCCCATTTAATTTGGTTTCCCACAAGGTCAATACGAGCACCACTAATTAAATTTTTTCTCATATTAGGCGAGTATAACACATCTTTTAAAGTTATATCATAATTTCTGTTTCTATCTAAAACTGTAAATTGAATATCACCCATACCTAATACTTCCGAGGTGCTGTCCTTGTCTCCGACTAGGATCTTCTGTGGTGGTAGTTTTCTGAATGTCGTAAACATATCGCGTTCTTTACAGAAGTGGGCAGTTGCAGCAGAATCAATGAGAAATTCCCTCGGGTCTTTCATTTGGAAAATTTGAAAACTGCATAGGCACGTTGAAGATCAGTTTTTGGATTGTCCTCCATATAAAATAATTCACCACCAGGTTTCTGCCGATTGCATTTCTTGAAGCACTTCGATTCGTAATGTCCCGACTTTTTGCAGTAGTTGCAGAATGGTCGCGGCCCCATACGACAAACTGTCGACTTTTTTG